>OX387347.1:17222500-17502500 GCA_947563465.1 Archips xylosteana | reverse complement strand
GATTAAAGTAATTTTTTTTTAATTTACTTTGGAAACCCCTAAACTGCCAATCGCGGTGTTTGTGGATGGAGGATTATTGCCATTTTCAGTGACTGGGCATAGACAATATTAAAGCTTTCCACAGACCGCAGCGCGCTGCGGACGCTCCGAAGCACTCCGTAGCGCCCACCCGCTCCGTTACGCTCCGTAGCGCCCTGCGCTTCGCTCTGTGGAAGCCTTTAGGGCGTGGAAATAACCTCAAAATGACAACTGTATAAAAAATATTTTAAAAAATAATCATTTTGTGAAACACCATGAATAATTACGAATATTAATCTATTTAATTATATTAAAGATAAATTCATTTTATTATGCATACTTTAGTCCAATTAGCTATGAAATAATTTTTGAGTTTGAATCTGTTGGCTAAATATGCAAACATTTAAAGCGTCACTCAACAAAAAAAAAACCGGGGAAGAAATTTAAATTGCTATTCAAATTCTGAACTGACGTCCATTGCTCGTATTGAGCGTACGTTGTATAAAAGTAATATTGTAGATTAGTATACCTAAAACATCGTTGTTTTCCTCGCATTCAAAGTGAAAAGTAGAGTGTTTAACGCTCTGCTCGGGTGGCTAAATATCGTGTGTCATTATGGCTTGTTTTAGTCCCTTGTTGAACAATCTACTAATAATCGTTTCAAATAAAGAATATCGTTATTTTTCGCAGTAATAGAAGCTATATCTTATTTGTTCTCTGCTTGTAATGCCTAAATCCGACTCGCACGTAGCCGATGTTGTTAAAAAAAATGCATTTTCATGTAAAGTGATTCAGGTTTAGATTTTTTACCAGTTTTTATTTAAAAAAAAAAAAAAAAAAAAATGAAAATATTTATTTCTTTAAAAAGATTAACCATACAGAGACAAGGTTGGGTCTTCCTATTAAGTATAGGGATACCTGTGTCAGGAAGACCCGCTCCTCTATAACTACTGTTATCATTAGTTTTACAAAATAAAACAAAAAAAAACAATAATAATAATTTAGTCTAAATATAAATATTTGGAAGTTTTGTTTGCTTGTGTGAATGGATGTAGATCTGGGTGTCTGTGTGTGTGTATGTGTGTGTGTGTGTGTGTGTGTGTGTGTGTGTGTGTGTGTGTGTGTGTGTGTGTGTGTGTGTGTGTGTGTGTGTGTGTGTGTGTGTGTGTGTGTGTGTGTGTGGGGATGTGTGTGTGCGTGTGAATGCGTGGATGTGTGTGTGTAATGTGTGGGAGTTTGTACGTGTTATTATATATTAGTGTACACAATAATTCTATTTTTGCCAGCACATAATTACTGTACCTACTCTTAGGATAATAGGAACAAAGACTCATTACAATTTACATTATACAATACTCGTATAATTTTATTTCTTTTTTAGGATGGATCTTAGGACTAGGATGTTACTTTATACAATAATAATTCAGTCTCATCATAACCAAGCTGTTTTAAAAAATCAGTAATGGCTTTCTTACATTTAAAGTGCTGTAGATCATAAATGCCAATTTCAGTGTTTAATGCATTGTACAGATATGCCGATTGTGAGGTGTACTGTCTTTTTGCGAACCTGGATTTGTATTTAGGGAGGGGGGCAACATTAGCTTTCCTTCTACGAGTTTGGAGTATCGGTTTATATTCTAGTGTTTTATGTACTTTTAGAGTTGCACTTAGAATGTACAATTTTCTCATTGATAATTGGTCACTAATGTCGTAAAGTTCTTTTGTCGGAAATCTGAATGGTTTAAAATGCATTACCTTTAACAGGCAGCGCTGTCCTCTCTCAACCTCAAGAAACTTACTTTTATTAGCCCCTCCCCAAACACCAATACAGTAGCTCATAATAGACTGCGCAAGTGTCACATAGAGTTGATTGAGTAGTTTCTTTGCAGCAATATGCCTAAGTATTTTAAATAACCAGATTAATTTTCTTATTCTAGTGTTGACATATTCAATGTGTGTGCTCCATGACAGACGCTGATCGATCATGACACCGAGATATTTAGTGAAATGCACCTTCTCAATTTTCTTACAATCACATTGCCCATTTCTTTGACTACAGGAATGTATTTTTAACTCTAAACTATTATCAGGTTGGTTTCTGTTATATTTACTGAAGCATATATAATTAGTTTTATTAATGTTAAGAGTTAGAAGGTTACGTTTAAGCCAGGCCAAAACCCTACTGAGCTCCCTTTCTGCAGTTTCAAAAACCGATTTCCACGACTGTCCCTCGAGGATTAAGACAGTGTCATCGGCGTAGGAAATAATGTGTCCTTTACAAGAAGGTAGTATGGTGCAACTCTAGTCCGAACCCGCCGGTGCCGTCAATGTGTCTGCAGATAGCCAACCAATCCCAAAACATTTGATCCAAACGAATGTAAACGTTTAACATACGAGATAGGATTCACGGTGTAGAGAAAATCTAGATACACTTTACTGGCGATGAAGTTTGGAATTGCGTTGAAAATTTTAACACGTTTTCAGTCCAATAGTTACAATAAGAAAGACAGTACAATAAGTAACAAACTTCACTTTCACTATCACACCTCAAAAAAGGAAGCCTTGTAGGATCACTTCGTTAATCGTTTGTGTGTATCTGTCAAGGCTGTTTTTCTCAGAAATGCGTAGATGTATCAAGTTAAAATTTATATGAAACTCTCGGGGATATAGTTGCCTTGCATTGCAACTGTAAACCACCGTAAAATTTTTGATTTTCTTTATACAAATCTTTTTTATTTTTTCTTTAAGTACTATTTAATACAAACACTATTTATTTTAATACAAACTTATTTTTGCAGACTTTTAAATTTGTGCGGAACCCCTAGCGTACGAGTCCAACTCGCGCTTGCCTTTCAAAAGTTGTCAAAATTTGGTTTTTATCGAATTCAAATTTGAATATTCAAAGTTGCATTATTTGTTTTTATTTTGCGTAATTGGCCGTAATATAAGACATAAAATGAACAGATAGACAAATTATGTCGAAACTATAATTTGTCCAGAGTATCTTATCTTCATTTCTGTTCTAAACACGTTCAAAAATGATAGTAAAAAAAAGTAAAAATCTTTATTTGTTTACAATAATCATACACAGCAATTAAAACAGTAAAGTACTAACTAACTTAAGTTTTAAGCCTCAACTGCTCCTTCACAACGACACGCATTGCTACGCTAACGATTATTTAATAAAACACAACAAAAGCATATCTTCTAATGGGTATGTATTACAATACCGAAGTACGAAAGATCGAATGTATTAAAACATCGAATGGATCATAAGACCGACACGATTTTTTTCTGAAACCGTAAACTTCTTAGAATTTATTAAAACGGCATCATACAGAACCCATTAGGTTAGGTTAGGTTTGTTTTATAACAATCTTAAAAAGTTAACAGTTTCAGAAAAAAATCGTGTCGGTCTTTTGACCCATTCGATGTTTTAATACATTCGGTCTTTCGTACTTCGGTATTGTAATACATACCCCTTCTAATATTTGTATAAAAATCTCGTGTCACGGTGTTTGTTATCGAACTTCTCCGAAACGGCTTGACCGATTTTTATGAAACTTTTTTCTCTATACTCGGTAGGTCTAAGAAGTCGGTAGGTCGTAGGCTATTTTTTTGTATACCTACCCCTATTCTTCGCGGACGGAGTCGCGGGCCACAGCTAGTTTACTATATTATTATAGAATCTACTTTCCTCAGCAAATTCAAAATGCATCAGTTTATTGAATCTTAATCTTAAGCAGCTTAGTGACATTCGTTCCAAATCATGGTCACACGAACGGGTGACGCCATTTTCCATTTCGCCACGTCTGTGCGCGCGCATCCAGGTGGAAACACATCGGACATTCAGATGATCCAGCGACCATGGCAAGTCGCTGAGTTCACCACACTGTTGGTAAAGGTATGTAGCAAGTGAATCTGCGGACGTCGAGCATGCCTAAACTAATATTATAAATCAGAAGTTTGTGAAGATGTTTGTTATTCAATCAAATAATAATAATAATTCGGGATTATCGTGAAGGTTCTAAACCAGGAGAAGCCACAGGTTAAAGCTAGCATTTTATAAAGAGAAAGTATTTGACATTGTGTTTGTTTGTTTTCGTAATGGATATACTCGAAAACTATTAAACAGATTTTTTTTTTCACCTACATAATCTAATATATAAAAATCTCGTGTCACGGTGTTTGTTACCGAACTCCTCCGAAACGGCTTGACCGATTTTTATGAAACTTTTTTCACTGTATTCGGTAGGTCTGAGAATAGGTCGTAGGCTACTATTCTTCGCGGACGGAGTCGCGGGCAACAGCTAGTAAGACTATATTTTATCCCGGGGACGTTTTAAGTTCCCATGGGTCACACACGAAGTTGCAAGCAATAGCTAGTAACCAATAAAGTGGAAAAGCCATTTAATTTTGAAAAAAATATCGATCGAACTACTACGCCAATTTATGCAGTCTAATTTGCCGGCCCAAGGTCAACATGACACAACAGTTGGGCAATGGCGCATTGCCATGCACGTTGAGCGTTCACTAAATATTGATTCTTCTTCTAAGTCGATACACTCTTGCCAGAATCATGTCGTCAGTTGAAGATCAGTAGCGAACCTTCATGACGACTTTCATGGGAAAATAGTATGTTGGTTTTCTGTTTCCTCGACACCGCAGTCTAGCGTTAGAAATTGGCAATAGAAAGTGCTGTTACCCACTCTTGCATCAAGTCCCTTCCCAGCCCAGCACGTACACCCCAGCCTATACACGTCCCACTGTGGGGCACAGACCTCCTCTCAGAATGAGAGGGCTTGGGTCGTAGTTCCCACGCGGGCCTAGCGCGGATTGGGAACTTCAAGGCCCTTAATCGCCTTTAAATATTGATAATAGTTTGGTAAATAACACTATCCGTTCCCTTCCGCCCTGTTTCAATGGAGCGTACTTTAATGATATCTACATCGATGTCATCATTAATGGTGATAATGATGACATCAATGTAGACATCATGAGCTAAAAGACGTCCAATGCTAGACAAAGGCATCTCCCGAAGAGCTCCACAACGACCGATTAGCCGCTGGCGCTGCCCGCGTCCAAGTGTGGTTCCTGCGGCCTCAACCAGATCGTCGATCCTTAAGACGTGGCGTGGGGAGGCCCCCAACAAGTTTGGATCTTACCTCAGTCTAAGAAAATTACTATCTTTAGACCGTTCATAATAAAACCTACGTTCACTGGCATAAGTGAATTAATTATTCAGTCTACACGAAATCAGCGCGAGGGAAATTTAGTAGCAATACTGCTAAAAATTTTGCTGATTACATCGCAAACGAGTCAAAACGTTTGGTGTCTAAGGATCCCCTACATCTGTCGACGTAGAATCCGCTTATGGCCCGGTTTTTTTAAACCCCACATAAAAGTATCCGGCAGTTAAGACAATCGCTATCCTTTTCTCAAGTCATAGGAAGAAAAGGACAGAGCTTACATTTATTTATCTGACAGATACTGTTAACTGAACATTGGAAAACCAATCCTAAGCCGATCAAAAAAAACTATGTCCATATGATAACGTCGACCGACACGGCTCTATACTGCCATCGACGCCTTTTTTGCTGATGTAGCGTGGGGATATAGGGTTTTTTATTACTTTAAACCGAATACACGTCGTTAGTTGATATATGTAGAAAGGCCTTTATTCAATAAAATTGATTCACCGACAATATAGTTTTTTTTGCTGCTGTCTTATATTAATGACGATCTGAGGTCTTAGTATAAGTTTTTAATCACTGTGAAACTGCCAAAATTTTACGTTCAGATATTTTAATCTTTATTTTTACGGCTTTCCGGTTAAACATAACATTTTTTCTAGAACATTGTAAGAATGTTTGAGTCGAAAACACATTGGCAATTTTCAGTAAGAAATCCTAGAAATCATTAAGGCGAGGTACCTCGTAGAAACGTAATTTTTAATTTCATTTTATTTAGAAACGGTAATGATTAAACACGTGAAAAAAATATATGTTGCTTTTGAGACCTTTCTGTAAGTACGTCGGGCACTCGTTACATAATTGGACAAACTTCGCTCGATAGAAAAAAAATCCAAACATACCCCTTTTTTGTACCTTTAAACTCATTTCATTTCAATACTATACTACTTGATGTATTGAAAGTCACATCAAAATAAACGTCTGTAATGATGTAATGTCCGTCGGGTTTAATTTTGTTAATTTTGTTAAACATATAATATTTAACTCAATATTAACGAAATTCACGGCACGATTTACTGGCGCCCCGCTGCCAGCCCGCCGCTCAGTCCCGAGCGGAACGTGTTGGAGGTCGGACGCTTGCCAATTTTTGAAGCGCTCCACATTACGACTAAATATCCTTGATGTGGGTAGTAGTATCATCATTTATTTCTGTTATTTATCACTATTCAATGTAACCGCCATACACAAAAAGAAACACCCATCCACGCAACTATACACAGTACACAGTGTACAAAGAAAAACAGTAAGGGCACAGAGTAAAAATGTAACCAGTTATTCAACTTCATACTAGAGCGCCCGAATCGACGCACGCACACAGCCAAACGTATTACACGGCCGCTAAGTAATCTTCGGAATACAAAACAATGCTGCAGCCCACGCAGCGCGCCGTCTATGACGCTTAGCTGTGTGCGTGCGTCGATTCGGGCTCTCTAGAATGAAGTTGAATAACTGGTTACATTTTTACTCTGTGGTACGGGTCTATAAAATTTTTTACAAGTGCCTGTAATATAAATTCGCATTTATTGACAAAATTGCCACATTACAAAGTTTACTAATGGTACCGCTGCAATCGCCGAAATGATAATTCTTATTATTTCAGCATGAAGGTGACAAAGATGACTGTTTCACACATCTAAATATACACGATGATTTTTAATCGGTGATCAGGAATTGAAAAATCTTGATCCCTAGACAAAATGGAATTTAATAGATGAGATCTTAAAGCAATGAGGTCTCTGGTTAATTAATAATTAAAAAAAAGTTAAAACCTCTTCCATCCACCAAATGCATGGTCATCCTACATTTGTTTTAGTTAAGTAGTTCCGTCAAGTGTCATCGCTTTGGCGGGAAATTTGACAGGTCTCACGTCAAAGTTTGTTGAAGAAACTGACTTGTTCAAAGAGGTTTCAGGCTCATAGACTAAACCATGCGTAGGGTGACAATAATTTTAGTTAAAAAATGATTTTCCAAATAATTATTGTTTAAAAAAATAATGGATTTTGTCGTGTAACTGCGACTTAAAAGTGGTCGCCATCGAATACTGATCTAGAAAAATTGGTTCCTGATCACCGATTAAAAATCATCGTGTATAAAAGAAGAAACTGACTGACTGACTGACTGAAATATCAACGCACAGCCCAAACGGCTGGGTCTAGAGATTCCAAATTGCCAAAAGGTTCCTTATAAGGTCTAGAGGTGCACTAAGAAAGGATTTTTCAAAATTCACAACTTAAGGGGGTGAGACGGGGGTCCGAAGTTTGTATGGGGAAACAAGATTACTAGTTAGACTATTTTATTCCAAATTTTTCAGGAGTACTAACGATAAATGAGTAAACACGTGTTTTAGGTTTTTTGGGAAATCAACCCCTAAAAGAGGGCAATGGGGTGACAAGGTCTGGAAATCAACATGGGTATTGTTTCTATGGTTTAGGGACCTTATCGGGTCGCGCTGGCTACGAAAACAACAACAATTTTAAAATCCAACGTGGCGGACGTGAAATGCCATCTCCCCCGGTGGGGTGCGATGGGGTTGAAATATCTAAATATCAATATGGGTGTCGTTTTTATGTTTTTTTTTGGGACGTTAATTACAAAAATGACATCGATTTTGTAATTTAATATTGTGGACTCCTGACACCTATCATTTTCCTAAAGTTTATAATCTCAGTGACTTTTAGGTTATAAACTATATGGAAATGACAGGTGTCAGGATTTACTTCTTCACTGCCGACCACTATGTATACGCTCATTTTTTCATAAATCTCAAATTCGGTTTTTACAATATTGACTTAGACCGCTGACTACCGACACAGTGCCACTTTTAGCAATTGTTGTAGTGTGTGATAGCGTGAGAAGTATGATGTCATATGGCTTACGAGGCTCCTGCGAGTGTATTCTTATTTTTGACCACTTGATCCGTGAAGAATGACCGACACCTAACGTTATTTGTATTTTAGCGCCATATATAGTTTAGTTTTGTATCTAATTGAAATTCTGGAACTGTACAAGCTGCGGACAAAGAAGTATCCACTTCGAAAACGTTTCATATTTTACATTTATAACACAAAAGTAATCTAAGTAATTGCACCTAAACATTTAAATTACAGCGTGATCTTGGTCTCGGTCGCAACTTACAATACTGTAAATTATATTACACTGTGGCTGGCAAGCGTGACCTCCGTCGACGAGTTCACGGCGCGCGCGGCGATCGTAGCTTTTGCGCGGGCGGGGTGCGGGGTGTAAATTAACGTGGCGCGCTTCAAGAACCTCGCCTTAACAAAACATCATATTTATTTTTAGGTTGTCGTAATATTTCATTAATTTTAGCTCTTAAATTTCAGATTCCCTTGCGTAAACAACTTGCAAGGAGTTCGAGTTATTGATCAGAGAGTTGGGCAATTTAATCTCTAGAGCTGGTTCACAGTTGAGTGGGCTGGCTGGGCAAGTGCTGATTCGGTATATCATTAATAGCAGATCTTAAGTCGAGTGCGGGTATTCTGTCATAATGATCGTATGATTTAATTTTTAAAATCATATATGATCTTCGAACTTCTTCGACTTTCACTTCGTAATTATGTGACAGCGACACAGTGACGTCTAATCCACCGTGTCTAATTCATTGACACTTTGAGCTTCAACGTATCAACTAATTAAATTAGCCATGACATTCGACATTTTCAAACATATTATCATTGATTTGTGACGGCGCGCTCATGGCAAAGTTAGCTTTTTTAACCCCCTACACAAAAAGAGGGGTGTTATAAGTTTGACTGTCTGTGGCATCATAACTCTTAAACGGGTAAACCGATTCGGATGCGTTTTTTTTTTAAAAGCAGGTTTCTTGGCAATGGTTCTTAGACATGTTTCGTCAAAATTGGTTCAGCCGTTTCAAAGTTATCAGCTCTTTTGTTAGCTGCGGAAGGGATCTTAGACGCAGAATGGACATTTAAGTACTTTATTTTCAAAATATGTGTGACTAAATTGCGTCGGGGTTTTAAAAAATTTTAATTTATTTGGTGTTTATTTATTTTGTCACTTTTCTTCTTCAGAATTGAATTAAAGAAAACAACAACAGGTCTATGACAAAGACTTTGAAATACCACCTAGTAATTTATTACCGCCAGGGTCTTTGATACTTACTTAAGATCCGACTGATCACAAAACAGTCAGATACCTAAGTATTTAACGTCCATTGTACTTTCTTATTGAATGCAGTTGACTACTACTTTTCAACCGACGAAATAATGGAGGAGGTACTCAAGTCGACGCGTATATAATTTTTTTTTTATTTAGAGATGCAGTTGTTAAAGGTTAACGTGTAAACTCCAATCGTGCGCGAGCTGACACACACACAAACTTTTTATTCTTAGCATTAACTAATTTAGCTTAAATTATAGTCTGTCCAAATGAGAAAAAATTAAAAAGCGCCATTTTTCGTCACGTGCCTGACGTAAAATGATAATAATAATAATATCGTAATAAAATTTGTTTATAGATCGAAGCCACGATGCATGCAGATGCAATCATTTTTGTGGCCAATATGATTTTAGTATTTTTAGTACTCTTTTTATATCTTTTGAAATTTTTAACTACCTGTATTAACTTTAAGATCCTCCCTTGTCTTTAAACTCTTGACAAATCATGAGTAAAACAGTTCTTTTTAGATGATTTTTCTCTATATGTATACCTATTTTCTGTATTGTTTACTATAATGATAATCTATAAAGAGTCAATGTAGCACTCCTAACTTTTTATGAATGAGTGATCAGCCCTAATAATTGAATGAAATAATGAACAACAAAGTGAAGTCCGTGGGCGATAGCCCCGAGGGACAGTGCCCCAAGTTCAATGTCAGGCGATGACCCAAAATTAAAAGTGCCTCTCGTCACGATACCCCGGATATGGGTCAGGTGTGCAAGGGCTGGTAACACAGAGGGGGCAAATCCGTGGAAAAGGTTTTGGAATTTCGAGGTCGATTGCCATGGAACAGAGAGAAGCATCCTCTACACTACCTCATTTATATTGATGTACGTTACTAGCGCCATCACATTCGTCTTATCTAATACCTTTAAACGAGCAATTCTTGTATATATATATATAATCAGGATCTCGGAAACGGCTCCAACGATTTCGATGAAATTTGGTATGTGGGGGTTTTCGGGGATGAAAAACTGATCTAGCTATGTTTCATTTTCAGAAAATCGCTTTTACTCGTGTTTTCCGGCTATTTTTGTTTGCATTAGAATATAAAGCTAAATTTCGTCGACTTCGAGCAGATCATAATGGCACATTAGAAATCGGGTGGTCGCGGATCCAGCCGACCTCGGTTCGATACCACGTTTTTTTTCAAGATTTTTAGTTTTTTTTTTAAGTTTATTTTTTATGAGAAAACGTCAAGTTTCTTCTTTTGTGAGAAAAAGTTACTTTTTTGTGAGAAAAAGTTACTTTTTTGTGAGAAAAAATTACTGTTTTGTTAGAAAAAGTATTATAGGGAACGTGCAGTATCTATAGGCGGCAGCACTAATGCGACAGAAGAGACACTATGCGGACAGTAAAACAAACTTATCAAGGTAAAACATTCAAATTGATGGCACCCTTATGGCACCAGTTGGCAGCATCGTCTATGTGCACGTTCCCTATTGGGAGCACAGAACAGGAAAAGCCGGTTGTCTGTAAAGTCGGTTTACGGACGATAGTTTAACGTAACTCACCCCCCCCCCTCTCCGGTGTTTTTGTCAAATATCTTGAAAACGGTGCATCCTACGGCAAAATCAATGAAATTTTCATCCCCCCTTTAATACTCCCGCGCTCCCTCCCCCGCATCCCCTCCCCCCCCTCTCACCCCCCCATCCCCCACCCCTCCGGTGTATATAATCAGGATCTCGGAAACGGTTCCAACGATTTCAATGAAATTTGGTATTTGGGGTTTTTCGGGGATGAAAAATTGATCTAGCTTGGTCTTATCTCTGGGAAAACGCTTGGTACCGAGTTTCTGCCCGAGCAGAGCTCGGTCGCCCAGGTACTTTTGAAAATAATGAGGTGAACCGACATCGATCATTAATTAGCAAGCCATCTAGTTCAGCAAATGAACAGAAAATGGCGCTGTATCGAACCATCATCAACAGCCAGAAGACGTTCTCTGTTGAACAATGGCCACAATGAACCTGCAAAGGGCACAATGATGGCCTTAGAATTTCACAATGAACGATAATTCTCAACTCTCTCTGACAACGACAACGCAACTCTGGCGACGTATCAGTCCACCTAGTATCATCGTATCATGGAGTAACAGCTCCATAATTTCCTTATCATTTTGCTTGCATTTTAAAACATCAGCATTCTGTGGTCATCTTCCAGCACGTAGACACAGCGGACTATGTATATACAAATTTAATAATGCCATCGTCAAACTCAAAACTAAAGGATGACTTATAGATAACACTGTTTCTTTCAAAGAAGCAGTGTCTCGATCAACGGCAAATAGAAGTTGGTACTATAGTTCACCCACCCCGGAGCTGCAGATGCGAAATTGCATTACGCTGCAGCTAACTCGCTTGCTGAATGTGATTTTATATCACTCGTTCCTCACATCGACATTTATGCTATATTGCGACTGTAAACATTTACTAGTGCAACTGAACGTAAAGATATACAGTTTTTAAATTGTTGCATAGAATATTATGAAGAGATAGGACGCGGTTGTAACAAGTGTTACGAATTTATTCAATGTATCTATTTATTACTCCAGTTGTCCTGTTCGAAATAATTTATTTACCAAATAAGTATCTGATCAACCAGTTGGTTCGCTAGGAATAACGGCCTCCATTGAGTCCCATTCTGTACAATTGGTTGGTCCGTTCAGTTGATTGGAGTGGAAGAACACATCCAAACATGCCTTATTCATTGTAATGAGGTTGCTAGATGGTGCTAGTATCGTGAGATCAGTTTGACGTTACAGTCTTGCTTGCTCACGATTGCTTCATTTAGCTATACGAAAGGAACGCGTTGAATGCGGATAGCCCAGTTGCAGCTGTTAGGCGAACTTTGGGGGAGAAATATATTACATATTAATATGTTCAATATCATAGTGAACCGTTATGATTGGTCATCTTGACGTATCCATAGGTGAAATATTACAAAAAACGACAATACTGTGGTATAAATAAAAATAATAAACAAAACACATTCTCACTACATCCAATCTCTACAATGGCATTCAAAACTCTGAAAGCACAAAAGCCAAACTTTATTTATGTTATTTATTTATTATCATTAAGTTTCGATGTTTATTATCCAGTCTTTCTCCCGTCTAGCCGTTGTCAGTCTAAACATTTTCCATGCAAATGCATTCTGCAAGTAGGGTGATTGACTGGTTCTAAATTATTTCTTTAACTTTAATTAGTTTTAATTCAAAGACAGTACTTATATATTTTACGAGCAGTATGAAATCGTGAGCTAGCTTTAACCTATAAAATAAATAACCCGTAAGTAGTTAGTTTTGACCTATGGTCTCTCAAGCAAAGGGTCGTGTGTTTGAGCTAGGGCCTCTGAGTTTTTCGGAATTTTTGTGCGACAGCGACCCAAAAAAGGTCTATAATTTAACCTGGCATAAATATCACATAATATAAATACCGTATCTGTTTTAATTGTGGATGTCATTACGTAAAGGTATATCAAAAAGTCATGTAATCAGTAAATAATGATAAAATGGTAATTCTGTTTATTCCGAAACTATTAGGTCTCAGACAAATTAAATGCAGAGAAAGACAGAATTCTGCAAACAACAAAGTGAGGCTGGTAAAACAACGCCTCACATTGTATGTTTACAAAATTTTAACATTAATTATTAGCTAAGATATTCATATGTATACCTGTTACTTATTTCAGAAGCCTCAACTTTAGTCAAATACCCCAATTCATAAGCATTGCAAGTTATTTGTAAGCGCATAACGGTTCAAGTTATTTGCCGTGCAATTTTTTTTCTTTATTCACAACTTGGTAAGGCTAGGAGCTCAATCATATCATTATAAAACATTTTTCGTTTTTTTTTTCCTTTTGGCTTTCACCCTTGCTTTTTTGACACATTTTTTGGTTATTACTTTGTTTATATCAAATGTCAAACCCAATTCCAGCGGTCAAATTTACTTGTAAACGTTACAATCTGGGAAAACACAAATTCAGAGACTTTTCCCTAAGACCGCCTCATGCTTTTACAGTTTTCATTGTTTATATTTATCTCTATTCTCATTATGAGTTTGAGATTTGTAAGTTTAAACGTTGTAAAAATACAAAAATAAATCCATCCTGTATGGAGTACATTTTTTTATACTATATTGACTTGCGTTTGACTACAATCACGCCTGATTGAAAGCGAAGTTGAGATCTACACGATGGAGCATACTTGCCTAGTAAATGCTCATTCAACCTAAACTTGAAAACGGCCAGATTGTAGTGTTCAGGGAACACAGTCGCAGGCAGGGAATTCCACTCCTTAGCTGTGCGGTTGATGATAGAAGAGCAAAAAAGCTTTGTGCGGATTTTAAAGAAAGAAAGAAAGAAAACACATTTATTTACAACAACACAAGACACATAAATATTTTTACAAAAAAGACAATACAAAGGCTAAAAAAAAGAGTGTGTCATTGCGGTTGTAAATTGGACACTGGCTCAGCATAATGCTGAGGCGTTTATAACACCCCAGCGCTGATTTTCAGCCAGCACCGTCGGTAATACCCGGAACGCCACACAGATAGATAAACTGTACACTTATAAATATAAAGCGATAAACTACATAAACTACATGCGTAAATGCATAATTTGTAGATCATAAAAGCAAATAATTTCAACCAAATTACCTAATAATAAATTACTATAACTCACTTGCCAAGTATACAACTCTGCGCGAACTAAAACAAAAAGTGAAATAACAAAAAGACTACTGACAACGTAAGGGTGGTAAGAGGCCTGCAGTGGGACGTATATAAAAACTGGGATGATCTTCGTCCCCTTCATTCAACCCTTCGGTGGAGACCCCGCCTACTTCTGGTCGACATGTAAAAGAAAGGAGCAGGTGAAATAAGTACGTAAATCACGTTGCCTTTCCACGTATTGGTTCAAAACATGTCTGCATACCTCGACCGCAGTGTAGGTAGGCCTCCAACTAAATGGAGCGACGACCTGGTTAAGGTTGTGGGAACGAGTTGGATGCGGATGGCGCAGGACCGATCTGTTTGGCGAACCTTGGGGGAAATATATGTTCAGCAGTGGACGTCTTTCGGGTGAAATGATGTTGTTAAACTAAACTAACCTAACATAACATACTGAACTCTATAAGATTGGCATTTCGAAAAATTCTGAAAACGCACGCTTCTTTATATTTTATGGCAAGCGTTGGTAAGTGAAATTAAGGCAAATGAAACTATGGGAAACAATAGGATAAATTGTAATCTGTTTTAAAAAAAATTACTCAGTGCCAAGTTTCTTGGGGCGCATTCTTCATCGCAATTATGGTCTTCCCGAAAGCGCTGGTGGACTCAAACAAGACACGTAAAAGAGCTCTTACGTGTCTTTACAGAAATAAGTTTTTGATTCTTTTTTTAAAGCAGTGGCCATCCATCCATCCATCTGCCTCATCATCGCTTTCCATCAGGCGTGATTGTGGTCAAAAATCGTGCGTGCAGTTCCTCCGCGCGGAAGAAGTGAAACTTTGTAATGTGGAAATGAAAAAGGCACTTATACATTAACTTGAACCTTATTGCAGTAACTTAAAGAACTATATTTACTTATGCATCTATGTGTTTAAATTACTCACTAGATGGCGCTTTTATCAAGTCTCATACATTTGCACAGACAGTATGAGTTCTGCATCGCACTATCGAAGTTTTTAACATCCGTTAGTATATATACAATGCGAGATTACTTGCTTCGGCAGTACATATACTAATGCTTTCATTCCCCCTCCACGGTAGCGTTAAACGTTTAACGCAACCTTGTTGAAAGTCGCATTAGAAGTTTCACTTCAAAACGACGTATTTCAGCTAAAATGACGATGATGATACCTCGACATCTAATATACGTGACAGACCAGTGTTTCTTATTTTAAATATCTTTACCATCCAAGCCACACATGTGTCAAGCAAACACGATATTGTTGACTTTAAAATTTTCAATTTACCTTTCTGATATCTACATAGGTATCAGGTACATTACAAGCGACGTCAGCGGCGATAAAAAAAGGAACGGTACGTGCCTTCGAATACAACCTAACCTCATATTAACTTTAACGATCATTTCAACCGTCCAATCACCCAGAAAGCCAATAAAATAGTATAACAAGACTGCTGCACTGCAAACTTTTACTTGTAGCTCGTTTAGTCGTTATAATATACCTAGGGCGCAAGCCACACAGAACAGACGTGGGACGGGGGCACGTTGCAGTCACGGCGCGGCGGCGCGCAGTCAGTTTTCATATTAAATGTATGGAAGCGTCGCGATCCAAATAGAAGAGACGGGGCGCAGACGCGGCCTGCGAACAAACGACGCGGACTGCGACGCGCCCCCGTCACACGTCTCTTCTTTGTGGCTTGCGCCTAATACGAGCACCATAACAGTTCATAATAATCATAATACTGTCTAAATCAGCGCTCTTCACCAAGAGGTTTTGACCACAAAAGATTGTGGTACTAAAAACCAGGATGCCCAAATAGCTAAAGTTAACTTTACACTGACAAAAACTTTCGCATTTATTATACAGCGTTATTCAGGAGTCATGAGCAGAAATGAAAGGAGTGATAGGGAGATTCACACTGAGCAACTTTTACCATGGGACCGGCCCCGAAATCGCGAAAAAAAACAACTAATCAAAAGTTAATTGATCGCTAACTATCCGAAATGTATGGAACAGCAGATTTTTTCCTCGGTGTGTTCCTCCTCGTCACCCCTTTCACTCTTGGTCATGGCTCCTGGTAGTGATCGTTATCAACGTGCAGTTTTTGCAGCAAGGTAGGTATATGTATGGCAAAAAAAAATCAATACTTGTGGAAATTCAATATTATTTTTTACAATAACACTTTTTACTTCAGGTTACATTATTCTTCTCTTATGCTACATTTTAATCACTTTAATTACGTTCTTGTAGTTTCTATCAACGTGAAAAGTCACTTTAAATAGCATTTTTTTCTGATTGACGTGAAAAACTGACAGCCATTTCCGTTGAACTGATTTTGATTGTTTATTCCGCTTAATTTT
Source organism: Archips xylosteana (assembly GCA_947563465.1). Classification (NCBI taxonomy): domain Eukaryota; kingdom Metazoa; phylum Arthropoda; class Insecta; order Lepidoptera; family Tortricidae; genus Archips; species Archips xylosteana. The sequence goes on along the minus strand of OX387347.1, from coordinate 17,485,983 downwards.
GATAAGTGCGAACAATATATAATTTTAAAAAATATTATTTTTTGCCAACCGTATTTTGCTACGAAAACTGCACGTTGATAACGATCACTACTCCTGTATTAGTAAGATAGGATACATGAAATATACGAGTATAGCCTGTGCCTTTGATATTGAACTTCAATAAAGAAAAACGTGTGTGCGCACATAAAAATTAAATTAAGACAAAGGGCTTAAGATGATCTCAGCAAAGAATTCAAGAGTCTTATGAATCTCAAGTTAACTAAGAGGCTTCACTGACGATGCGATAAATTTGTTTCGCAATAAAACTCCCAGGGACCCATTTCACAAACAAGTAATCTACAAATTTAAACTTGGATTCTTTGAGGTAAGATTACAAGAGAGAAGAAAACAAATATTAATCAAACATTTAAAAATATTCTTGTCTACCGCAGAAATGGGCCAGAAGAAAAGATTTTAATTTGGAACAGAAATTTTATGTTTAGTAAACCAGATTATCATCATCCCAGCCTATAATACGCCCCACAGCAAGGAACAGGCCTCCTCTCAGAACGAGAGGGCTTGGGCTCACGCTAGCTCGGTGCGGATTGAGAACTTCACACTCACCATTGAATTGCTTCGCAGGTGTGTACACGTTTCCTCGCGATGTTTTCTTTCAATGGCAAACTCATGATAAAAAAAAATCGCACGTAAATTTTGAAAAACTCAAAAATGCGAGCTTGGGTTTGAACCCACAAAACTGCTTGAGAGGCCATTGCTCAAAACACTAGGTCAGATCAGATAAAATATGCCCGATTGTCTAACGCGCGAATGCTTGCGTTCGCATTCACTATTTCCTTCTGTCAAACGGTATAAGATGGTGACAGAAAGAGATGGCAAAAGCAAGGCAAGCGGCCGCACGATAGACAATAACGCCTCAGATCAAGCAATCATTTTGAACCTGTAACTTCGTGAAACGGGGCGGCTGTACAGTCATGGTAAGAAAACCTTCGTCAGTTATCAAATTCATTCCTTTGTCAAGTCGTAAACTCTTAGTACCTTTTGAAACTAAAGCACTATGCAGACAACTGCACATAAAATTATACTTACATAGTACGATAACAAGGATCAAATTAGTGTTACACCTTTGACCTACGTCTAGTTTCATATCAACAACAAACCTTTTTAAAAGCCTATTTAGTCATTACAAACTTTTAATAAGTTATGATTATCTTCTGTTTAATTGTCAATGTCTATCACTGTCACATATTTTTGCAATAATAATTCATTGCTCCGTCGTGTTTGTAATTTGATAATGCCGAGGAATTTAAGCATCGAGGAAAGAGCTGCAATTATTGCAGACCATGAAGTTGGGTATAATATTAGCGAAATTTCGTCAAATCTCAACATAACAAGAGATACTGTAAGGTTCTGGATCAACAGACAAGCGGAAGAGGGCAATCTTACTGATCATCGCCATACTAGGTCTGGACGCCGCCCGACTCTCACACTTGCACAATTAGATTTTATGAGGCAAAAATATGAAGAAAATGGTTTTGAGAAAACTAGTTTTTTTGCTGAAATGTTTAACGTGCCTCCAAGAACAATAAGAAATGGATTGCACTCTATCGGATTACATCACCGCCGTCCTGCCAAAAAAGTGGCTTTAACTAGTGCTCACAAAGCTCAACGTTTAAGTTTTGCCCGATCATATGTAAATTTCGATTGGTGTCACACTATTTTTACGGATGAAAAGAGCTTTCAATCATCTCAACATGGTAGACTACACTTGTGGAGAACAACTGGAACGAGGTATTTGGAGGACCATATTGTGCCAAATTTCAGTTCTGGGCGCATATCCGCCAACATTTGGGGTTGGATGTGTGCTGATGGAGTAGGCGAGCTTGTTGAACTTCCGCCTAGGGCAAACGCAGCAAGTTACATAACCGTTCTGGAGGGCAGCATGCTTCCAAGCGTTCGTACTGTATTTCCGGCTGCAGAACTAACCGAGTTCAATTATCGGCACCCTGAGGTGGTGGTGATTCCTTGGCCTGCAAAATCGGCGGATATAAACCCGATCGAAAATCTCTGGGGTTTAATGGTGCAGCGGTGGCTAAATGATAATGAAAGGAGCAAAGCAGCTGTTGTTGAACATTGCCGAAGCGTTTGGGAGGGCTTCAGAGGCACTGACATATGCTCTCGTCTTGTTGGCTCAATGCGAGAGCGACTACAAGCTGTGATTGATGCGAATGGCGGTTATACTCGATTTTAGTTAAGTTTTGTTTATTTTAATAAATTTTACCATAATTACAAATTATGTTTACTATTTGATTTACTTTTACTACTATACATCCACGAGACGGCACGATTGAACACGAACTCAAAGCCACATGCTCGTAAACAAGATGACACAGTTGTTATCGTTATCTCTTTCGTATGATAAAAGCAATTTATCCTAGTCTCCGATATTACACGAGCATTCACGAGGCACTATGAAGTTTTGTAGTCTAAAAAGTTGGTAACCTTTAATTGTAACTGTCATCCCGACTGGCGGCGAGTGACAGCCGTTTCACTGACAGCAACATGACGGTCGTTATACTCAATCGGTAAAGCAGAGTATCGCTCATACTGAGCAAACGAAAATAGATTTTAAGGTGACGAACCTTTTCTTACCCCGACTGTACCATTTCAAAACGGTAACATATCTGAAACACTAAAAATCATTGCCCGAATTTCATTTGTCCGAAAACTATTCGAATTATTATCTTTTGTCCGATGACAGGTTTCGTAAAATTTTCTTTTTACCATTTCACGTTTAGTAAAAGTATCGTTTATCCGAAAAATGTTTTCCATCTAATTCGCTTGCCCTATAATTTGATACGTATATTGTTTCTTAGCCATTTTTTTATTTATCCAATGATATTTTCACACTACCTACGTTTAAACAAATTTTCAGTTCACTTTTTAACGATATCTCAAGCTATTTTTCGACAAATATACTTTTCCCTACAATATTATTAAATACACTGTCTACTCGCTGAGCAAAATTTTTGGTTAAGATGTAGGAAAGGTGGATGGGGTAAGAAAAAAATACATAATTTTGTTTGGAATAAATAACGTTTAATATATTGCTCAATTGTCATAATAACATTTGTCATGAAAATGACAAGCGAGCGAAGCGAGCGAGCAAGATGGTACGGAGCGGAAGCGACTCGGATAGACTAGGTTCAAAGGCTAAAGCGGGAGCGTAGCGGAGCGAAGCTCCCACATTAGCCTTTGGTGTTAGTTATTTTTTTTATGACCACCCGGAAAATATAATTTTTTTGATAATATTTTGTAAATTTAGGACTTAATATTTAATATTATTTATAATACTATTCAATATTTGTTTAAACATTTTTAATCTTTTTATAAATTTCTATAATGTAAACAATTAATTATTTAAAATTTGAAATATTTTGCAAAACTTTTAATATATTGAATTTCGGACAATTTATCTTTCTTGTCCATTAATTTCTTCAATTTTTCTTCTTTTTTTTCAATTTATGAAAAGCCGAAAAGTTAAAGAAACGAATCGTTACATCGGAAAAATGAAATCGAAGTAAATCAAAAAATGTCCAAGGAATAAAAAATCGAAACGTTACATCGGATAACCGATATTACGGAAAAATACGATTTAGGGAAAAACATAATTTGGCGAATGATCACAAAAACAAAACAATAAATGCCTAATAGTAAAAATTCGATATGAATTTTCGGACAAACGAAAAAAAAGTAAAACGAAATTTGTCGAATAGTTTTTGCCGAAACGAAAATCGGACTATCGTTTTTAGTGTCTCAGATAGGTAACCTTTCAAAACATAGTAAGGTACATTCCGCTAATTTTACAGGAGAGCGAAAAACATGTTTTTTATCAGCCGTACCAAATTTTGCAATATTTGTTTTAAAAGTGATAATTTCTAAGTTAACTAGATTAAGACGAATATCCAGGTACTTATTATTTATGTTTAATTTCTTATATTACATGTCATGTTTTATCTGAAATTATGTACCATGGCTTTTGAAATGAGCGTATTGATAATCGTTTGACCACATCAAACCTAATAAGCCTCTCTGACTTTTTCAAAACCTAGTAAGTGCATGTCACATACTAGGATTTTGAAATAGTTTTGTGCCATACTAGGTTTTGAAATGGTGAAGCACGTTTTTTTGTGTACTTGCTAGGTTTGGAGGTAAGTACTCGTATCTGTGAAATTGAACGAGATAGGCCTCTAAATGTTTTTTGTATCCTGTAGGCACTTACTAGAAACCACGTTATATGCATAAATCGCAAAATTGTTTTTTTGAGCGTTACTATACTTCATTATTTTAGAATTGAAAACCATAACATCATTATATTGCGGCTCGTCAACTATTTCTTACCTAGCAAATAGTACAGTACAATAGTCTGGGAGCCGCAAAATAAAATTGTTTTAATGTCACTTTATTTGCGTGTCGTCAAATGTTACTCTAGTACAAATTTTAAAGAGATTACAATTCACGAGCCGCAATATAATGTTGTTGTGGTTTATAATTCTAAATTAAATGGAGTATAGGTTTTGAAATGGTGCAGCCGGGGGACTTGCCTCAGTTTGTTTTGCACTTAGGCCTGACCCAACGACCCCTGGGACGTCTTTTGTCCTACTCGGCTTTTGTCCAAGATAACGCAAATACGTTGTTCTCAGGATCAACGCATTAAGCAATGGCGGTTTAAATATGCATTACTACAAAATGCAAAAGTAAGCTTTGGATAACCTAACTAAGTTGACTTTAAGTGTTGGGTCAGATGAGAAGGAATGAATGTAAAACTTTTCTCAGTGAGGCAAAGTTGAAATGAAGAGGCAATGGGAAACGGTAAAGTTAGGGAACAGATTTCTCCTTTGTCAGGAACTTGTAGATTTGCGACCAAAATAAAAGATTCAACTTGTAAGTTTGGTTTTTCGCAGATTCAACGTAATCACTAATCATATTGGTTTAATGGCTACATCAACTACCAACTTTTTCATACTGACAATTACGCCAAACGATAAACATAGCATTGGCATAGACAAAATTATTTGCTTTGACAAGGTTCTATGGTTGCCTAGGAAATTATCACGTTCACAGTCCCATAAAAACAAATTTAATATTTCTGGTAAGTCTAGCAAATTGATTACGAAAATTATTATTAATTATTTGTGTATCACTTATCTATGTAGGTATGTTTTATGAGGTGTATTATTGGATGTTTTTAGTTGTTTTAATAAAATGTTTGTTTTATTATTATTTATTAAATTTTATATTGCATCACCTGCTGAAATGCACTCCTAGCTTTCTTTCTTTTTTTTTTTAATGGTTGCCTGGAAGAGATCGCTTCGAAGCGATAAGGCCGCCCATTGCTTACTTTTTTATGTACGGTCAAGTGTCAAAATAAGTATCGATTTAATCCTCCCATCGTTACATACCTATACCTTAATTCGACGACATAAGAGCTATGGGACATATTTATGAGCAAGTTGTGTGCACCCATATTTTTACACTTGACTGTAAGTACTTGTTTTTCTGTATTGTATTATTTGTGGTGTACAGTAAAGAGTCATAGTATTGTATTGTATTGTATTATATTGTAATTTAATCACTGCACCGTCTTGCTCAGTGCGTAAACAAGATATTGTACTAATCTGGATGCAAGTCTGTTTGATTCTTAGTGCCCCACATGTGGGCACAGACCTGTGAAGCTGTCGCTGTGACCCTTATATGGGGCACTGGACTGTGAAAGTGTTAAGTAGTTGACTACACAAAAATTTGTACATACACACAACTGTAATAAAATTGACGTCAAAAATAAAAAAATAAAAACAATTTTCATTCACGTTGTAATCATCAAGACATTGGACATGCTCATAATCTATACGGGGAAATTAGAAAAATAACTTTGGTTTTAGTCTTTATTTAGATAGTATAGTGCTTAGTAAAAAGCCGTGGTAGCCTAGTGATTTGACCTATAGCCTCTCAAGCAGAAGATCGTGGGTTCAAATCCCAGTTCGCACCTCTGAGTTTTTCGGAATTTGTGCGAAATTACATTTGAAATTTACCATGAGCTTTACGGTGAAGAAAAACATCATGAGGAATCCTACATATACCTGTGAAGACATTCAATGGTGTGTGTGAAGTTCCCAATCCACACTGGGCTCGCGTGGGAACTACGGCCCAAGCCCTCTCATTCACGTATAAAGGCTAAGATGATGATTTAGTTAGTATTTGTAGCTTACACGCAGAGTATTCGGAATATTCGCTCATCCGACGGGACATTGCTCACTTGATTTACTACATCGTGTAATAGGGCACATTGTAGCTGCTAACCCAGTTCGCTTGATTAAACTGGATTTAGTCAGCCACTTGCATATAGGATAGGTCAAGTATACGAGGTTTATAATGGTATACGTGTAGTCAACACATTAGTTCCTAACTCCTAGGTTGATTTCTAATCAAAGAAATCATTGTTTTTATGATAGTTTTCCAAGGCAAACTGCATTTATAGGAGTAGTTTTAGTGCTGCAATTGTCGATGTATTTTTTTTACAGATTTTATTAGGATTAAAGTAGGGATGCGTGTCGTAACTTTCTCTTTTCTAAACCTGTTCTAAATAACTAGAAACAACGTCCGTCCAACTAAATAACTAGAAAATTAAGTTTTTCACTAGACAACAATCGACCTAGCCCCAGCGATGTTAGGTACCTGGTCATTCTAGTTAGATTCTGTTCTAATATCTTAATGAGAGTTTTTTTGGCAGATAGAATGTCGCTAGATGATGGTAGTATCATGAGATAAGCTTGAATTTACGGTGTTACTTGCGATTGGCTGGTTAAATTATAAATCAACCCCAAACGTGCCCATAGTAGCGCCAACTAGCCCGTCACAAAAACCGTCATTCACGAGGGGAAACTTAAGCAAAAAGTGAAAATAAACTCATCACTCACGTCTTAAAACGAGTTTAACTGGACATGTTTCGGGCTAATCCGTAGCCCTTCTTCCCGGAGTCACTGCCAAATGCGCACTCAAGTTAAACTCGTTTTAAGACGTGATTGATCCGTTTATATTCACTGTGAGTGAGTCTCATGGTAGTTTTATTTTTAAGTAAAAAGGATCCAAAACAGAGTAAAGTAAATTTTGATCACGGATTTATATTTTGTGGCAACATAAACGAAATTTAAAAATAATTTGGAAACGAGTTGGATCCTTTTTCCTAAGCTACGCTCGATAGTAAAGGTGATTCATTCCACTGTCACATATACCTTTATTTTACTGGAAAACCGAGAGAACATCTTTAGCTACTACGTAAACTGAATTGGAAATAAAATATGCCCTGTACAGTAACCAATTGCGAGAACATTCGAATGAGGGTATGAATTTTAAAGGAAAAGAAATTGCAGCGGAGATTGCGACGCCGAACTCAGTTCAAATGTTACCAGGGGGGCTACTCCGAAATTCGAAAATCAAAGTTCGTATCGTACAGTTTCGCTTATTCTCGTATGAAATACTATTAGCGTGAGTGGGATGGCACGACACGAAGTTCGAATTTTGAACTTCGTAGTATAAAGCCAGTCTTTCAATTTTCTCACTTGATTGTACTTTAAAATTGTTTTCTACATCTATTTTATTAACTAGTGATCTGGAAGTCCTGGCTAGACTTTGCGGGTACTCATCTCTATTACACATAATATTTTTTTCTATTATGGTGGCCATACACCATCCTTCCCATCGGCATGACGCTTGGATTAGTTAGAACTGACCGCGTGTGTCCACACACGGTCAGATAGGAAGGATGGTGTATGGCCACCATTACGGTTCGCTTTTGGCCAAACAGAGAAATTTTAATTTTTGAACCTTGTATCGAGCCTTTTCGTTCACACTAATATTAAACAGAAGAGTGATAGGGACGGCACGATACGAACTTCGAATTTCGTAGTAGCCCATTTTCTTGTCAAAAAATTCGGGAATCGTCCGAATCTTTGCATGAACTACCTTTTACCTCGGTACATCGCAACCATGAAGACATACGGTTGTGTTCGCGTAAAAACAAATCAAAGGTGTGTGTTTTTATTCTATTTATGGTACAAATAATGTGCACACAAGAGACAAAAAGAAAGTGATGATGGTCTACCAATTTTAGAAGCCCCTCAGAAGTTATCTAAAAATGCGAAATATTTAAGTTTTTCTAAATAACTATAGAGTATCATCTACGCAATAGCATTCATAGTTTGATTCTAATCCCCAAAATAACCCCCAAAACAATATCCTGAAAGATGAGCTTTTGATCCCACCGGTGATGCCCATGGCAGCCAACGTGTTAAAAATCTGTCACTGATCGAAAACTGATTAACGCACGCTATCTAAGCACTTTTTGTTTTAGAAAAAGTTAAGTACCTATCCGCACGACGTAGACATAATTGCAGACAACAGCTAACAAAGTAAGTTATAATTTATAATTCGTATTTGCAAAGTTCCCAAAACTAGAACACAAATAGTAACCTTTCGCCATTCGTGATCGGATAAAGCCTCTGACCAAAGACAGGAATAGACGGATGATGAAGAATGAAGATAGAAACAGAGTTTATCAATTTAAACTGCTCTAACTTAGTGTGGTTGCAATGGGTAGTAGTAAGCTATATAATAATTGTGTCACCGATGCGCAAGTTGTAAGTGCAATTTTGAATTGGTAATACCTTAGTTACCTTAGCAACAAGGTTGAAAATCGTATCGCATGTGACGACGTCTTTCCCACTAATTAAAAACTAACTGATCTGGAATTGGACAATTCTATTAGAAAATCATTTTTAAAATCAGTTTCGAAGTTCCACTGATTACCCCCCTACATACCAACAAGCAAATGCATAAACGAACAAAGTTTATCTCATTGTTATAAATATGTTAATCCTTACTTCTTTATCCTTACTAACGTTATAAATGCGAAAGTAGCTCGTCTGTCTATGTGTTACAATACGTTTACTTTTAGTTTACCACTGACAGATGGCTTGCCTTCATTTCATTTCCAACTTTAACACCATACAAATAAAGTAGCTATTACAAAATCTGCAAACGTGGGCAACAGTATTCTAAAATTGGCTTTATTTGTAGGTCGTTAAAGTTGAATATGAAATGAAGGCAAACCATCTGTCATTGGTAAACTTTATGTAATTTTACTGTACCTCTTCTCGCTCAAACCGCTGAGCCTGGGAATCAAATCGAAGGAGTCACGGGAATTAGCTTGTAAAACTTTATAATATAAAAAAACTCGTGTCACGATGTTTGCTATCGAACTCCTCCGAGACGGCTTCACCGATTTTTATTAAACTTTTTTCTCCATACTCGGTAGGTCTGAGAATAGGTCGTAGGCCATGTTTTGTATACCTACCCCTATTCTTCGCAGACGGAGTCGCGGGCAACAGCTAATAATAAATAAAAATAACAAACACTACATAAAAGTAAGCATAGGCCGCTATAAGAGTTAGTTACTTATTATCTCTATTCTTGTCTTTGCTCTGAGGACAAAACTTATCCAACACTGTTCGGGTCACAGCCCAGCCCACAAATCAAATGCTAAAGGCAAATATTAGTAAATAGTTGGGCTGTTCGGGTGTTTGTCCTTTGTTGCTAGTTGGTGAATAGGCGGAGTGGCTTGGGAATGGCTTGGGAGTTTCACGGAGTTTCAAGGCTTCTGATGTTTATATTATTGCCATGGCATTTAGCAGTGTGAAACCTTATTTACACAGTGCAAGGAAGCAAGGACTTTCGTTACATATTGCGAGCCTGTACGGCTGTGGATTTAGAAGCGATGAATCATTGACGGTAATGTAATACAACTCGCATGATATTTATGGCTTCGTCTAAATAAGGTTTTAAGCAAGTAAATTATTTTGTGATCATCCTTCCGAAGTCAAAAGCTCAAAAGTAATTTGGCCCTTTAGCACTTTGTCACTATCACTAATTAAAAACATTTCAAATTATCGCAGTATTGATGTTTACTGCGATAAAGCACCAATAAAGCCAACCGTATTAAAGGTCTTAAGGGGTTAGTTAGCTTTTAAAACCATTGTTTATGTTATGAATATTCTAAGTACCTATTACTTTTTTGGAACTTCAAGAAAAACACAAATTATATTCAAAGTTAAAAAATAAAATATTTAATCAAATTAAATAAAGTAAAACAAAACTGAAATGCCTCTAAATATATCTATGCTATATTGTTTTCATGATTACCAAGACAATAAATGATTTTTTATCCAACAGAGACACATTTTTAATCCAAATATGTACAGTAGACTTTCTTATGTCTATCCCCCAATCGTCTAAAATTATATACGCACACATCACGATAATACCTAATATCTAACCCTAAGTATCAGGTACATGTAATAAAGAACCTTTGTAGTTTAAATACTAGGCAAAGTAAGCTAGACAACAATAGCAACCCAGAGAGGGATCGTAAGCGAGGAGTTCGCGCTAAGTTAAATTACAAATTATTTTAATCAAGATAGATTCCAAAAACAGTGACCTGTATAAAAGCGGTGGCGACTTCTCTGTGCAAGTCCACATAGGCGTCTCTTTCGTGGTCCCACAAGAATGTGATTGCGTTGTTATAACATTGCGCTCGTCGCTGCCCAACAGTGACCACTGAGATGAATCTGTAGCGTTCGAAGTCCATCGTTTTGAGCTTGCGCATGATTTCGCCAGCGAGACGGATCGCTAAGGCCGGAGAATCCTGGAAGAAATGTTGATGATAAATTCATCGTCACCATCAGCTGAAAGACGTCCACTGCTGGGTAAAGGCCGCTCCCAAAAAATGCCCCAATGACAGGTCCTGTGACGCACGTATCAGGTCATCAGTACACCTTGTAGAGTGCCATTTACGCTACGTCTTTTCATACGTGGTCGCCACTCAGAATCACCATTGGTTTCTACGGCCATCAGTTCTATACGCTATAAATCAAAATCTGACTTGCATTGACTATCAAACAAAATAATATTTTATTTATATTTTATGTCGTGTGAGTTCATATCTATGACGATATTCAATTTACTTGTTCTATGTGAAACTCATCACAAAATCTATAAATTATGCTACAAGTATCATTTCAGCCGAAAGACGTCCACTGCTGAATATAGGCCTCCTCCAAGGCTCGCCAAACAGATCGGTTTCGTGCCATCTTCATCCAACGCGATCCCGCAACCTTAACCAGGTCTTCGCTCCATCTTGTTGGAGGCCTACCTACACTGCGTCTTCCGGTCAGTGGACGCCACTCGAGAACCTTTTTGCCCCATCAGCCATCGGTTCTATCGATATTGATCGATGTGCCCCGCCCATTTCCACTTGAAAAAAGTATACTACGGCTTATTAACTAGGTAAGTCTTCAACTCCTTACACCTGTTATTGGTTGACCGAGCTTCGCTTCTAGCTCTTTATCCCGTGAGAATTTCGACGAGCCCCTCCTTAATGAACCTTTGTGACTCTCAAGGAATATGTCTGCCAAGTTTCAAGTCTCTAGCTAAGAGCTTAGTCTTAGCTACGTGGTTTAGGCTGTGCATTATCTGTCAGTCTGTCCGTCATTTAGTAAAGTTACTCTTATAGGTATAGATTAATAGTACACATAATTAAGCAAGATAATCATACCATAACGTTATATTTATGCCCTTCAAAGGACTCGTCCAACATTTCTTCAATCAATTTCGTAACATTGGCAATATGGAAAAAACGCCGTGGATCCAGCTGGTATGTATTAAAATATACCAGAGGAGGACGTTTGAACTCGATGGCAAGCTAAAAAAAGGAATTACTTAGCATGAGTTTCGCTAAGTTATTGTTACAACGATGTTTAATCAGTTATCAAATCTCTGGTTAAGTTAATTTCTGCAAGCCGAAATTTACTTAAAATACTTAACTTACTAAAAATACATATTTAGTAAGTTTCGGCTTTCAGCATAGCCCTCTCCATCGCCCTCTGAGTGACCTTACGCTTTCTTATGAGGTGCATCGTTAGCGGCCACGTCTCAATGCTATAAATCATGACTATTAACACACATTGGTCAAAGACTTTTAAATTGAGATACTGCGATCAATCTGCGTTGTATGAGATCATACAATCAAGCTTACTTTACCTGTGAGGTCCTTTCCACAGGCCTGATGCCCGGTACTCCAGTGAACCCGTAGGAAGGTCGTCGTACTTTCATTCTGCTCATAGATCTTGCTCCCAGCTGAGCGGTAGACTTGAGCATCCCAGATTTGACTCCCAGCGTGGACCGATTGCCAACGTCACCTTTGGAACGGCTAAGTTCCATCTTAGATTTATGATCGTCACCCATTGCTGAGATTTCTCAAAAATGGTAAAATTATTTAACGAGGAAAAATTCGTAACATCAACAAAATTATGTCTTCTAGATGTTCTGTTTGACAACGTCACCATGGATACCTACAAAAAGTTTTAAACTCAGTTTAGACATGCAAGAAAAACGTGCAAATTGCATTACTTTGTGAGGCCGAAAGTGGGCCGAAAAGCTATCGAGTTTGAACTTTGAGGTGACCAATCGATCCTTGCAATGTAATGGAACTCTCAATTTTTCATGATGTTCTAAATTGGGTCTGTGAACAGTAAACGAGTAAACCAATTTATAGTATTATTACTTTTTATTTAGAAGTTGTAAAAAAAATACGTGCGTACGTAAAAAAAATCAGTAGCAAAAAGGTTTGATATGTGTTATGGGTCCACAACTAACTATCCTCAAAAAATCGCGTTGCAATCAAGTCTGTGGAAGCAACGCTAACGCACAGATGTTTGTTGGAAGTCGAACCACCTTGAACTAATAAGTCTAGAAACTCTTTTAGCGTAAACGCGTTAAACTAAGAACTGCTTTTTCGAAATACCTACGGGATAAGAAATTCACGCAGGCATTCCTTATAATTTCAAGACAAAGGAATGTGAGTATAAGATAGTGCAACTTCCAACTGGAATAAATCGTAATGTACTTCCTACGAATATTATAACTACATAGCTTTGATTTTCATAGTATAAAACAAAGTCGCTTCCCGCTGTCTGTCTGCCCCTATTTATGCTTAGATCTTTAAAACTACGCAACGGATTTTGATGCGGGTTTTTTTAATAGATAGAGTGATTTAAGAGGAAAGTTTATATGTATAATACATGTATAATATAGTTGCACCTGTGCGAATCCGGGGCGGGTCGCTAGTTCCTACATAAATGCGAAAGTTCGTGAATTTGCGCGTGCGTGCGTGTGTGTGTGCGTGCGTGCGTGCGCGTGTATGTGGTGTGCGTGTGTGTGTTTGTTTGTTACTCATTCACGCTGTAACGGTTAGACGAAATTAAATAAAATTTGGTATACAAATATCTGGATCTCTAAAATACTTAACACATATACTCAGGTGTTGTTTAAATGTTTATGTAACGTTAAGACCACGGCGTAATTTTTTGGAATTTCCTAGGGATTTTTTTCGGAATCCGAGAATTTTATTTCGAATTCCATATCTAAATGGTTTTGCGGGTAAGAGCTAATATCATAATAAAAACCAAAGCGTGCTACTACTCCGCATTTTAGAAGAGATATTAAATAATGCAACGAAATAATAATTAGTTCTGTAATTTATTATTAGCCCTTTGCTTTATTACTTTGGCTCGAAGTCATAAATCATTAACCATAAGCCTCTTTGTAGACTGAAATGTAATTTATTGGACCTTGTTGTCGTAATGTAAGTATAATTATAGTAATAATAAATTCAACTAAGTTAACTCGTGACCACGGTTGCTGCAATGTGGCCGAAACGTCGAGGTAAATAAATAAATATTTATTGCGTGATATCACGAAAGTTTAAAACAGTATAAATGCGAAAGTTCATGACTATGTTTTTTTTACACAGTATTGGCTTGTTTCACCCTGTTTTGGCATAATTTTGTGAGTAATTATTCTTTGTGGCATAATCTATATAGCCATATTAGCCTTAAAAACTGTTATCGCAGAATCTAAATTCGCATAGTTTGATTGCGCAGAATTTCATTAGTCCGAATTTTCTTTGCTCATTATTTTAAGTATTGTTCGTGCTCCGAAAGTTGGCATACCATTTATTGTGCTTAACTGTTTTCGCGTAACAGATTTGGAATGAAATAACACTTCTCTTTTCTACACAACATTACACATGTCACTTGGACCACTTGCACGGTCCAGAGTTAAAAAAAATAAAACAATAACCCTGGGTTATGGTTGTCAGTTCCATACATTTTGACACTACTTAACCCTGGGTCAGCAGATAAGTCAGAGTTCAAGCTACAGAGCACAAGCCTCCTCTTAAAACGAGAGCTTTCTTGGAATTTATTCGCAAGCGTGTTCCGCAAGTGTGTACTCCGAGTAACACGCTTGCGAATAAATTCAACAACCAAGGTTGTAACAACCTTTGTTCGCGCAAGCTTGCCTAAATTATTAAGTCATGCATGTAGCTATTCAGTAATACTTAATAAAATCATAATTATTATCAGTAAAACGAGCCTATAGGTACGAAATTTCGTTACATTGGTTGATGGGAACACTCGGCTTAAGAGCTTAAACACCGCTAAGCTTAGATTGATGCCTCGGGGTTATTACAATATGAGCATGATCAAACAATTTTCTAGCATTATCCTTAAGAAGTTAACCCGTGTTTAGTTTTGTAAAGGTCACGTTAAGTACATTAAAATGGATCTAGCTATCTTCTAATATATATAAAAATATCATGTCACGGTTTTTGTTATCGTACTCCTCCGTAACGGCTTGACTGATTTTTATCGAACTTTTTTGTCTGTATTCGGTTTGTTTGAGAATAGGTCGTAGGCTATTTTTTATACCTACCCCTATTCTTCGCGGACGGAGTCGCGGGCAACAGCTAGTCTAATATATAAAAATCTCGTGTTACGGTGTTTGTTATCGAACTCCTCCGAAACGGCTTGACCGATTTTTATGAAACTTTTGTGTCTATATTCGGTAGGTCTGAGAATAGGTCGTAGCCTAAAAAAAAATTAAAAATTTAAATTTTAAGCTGTTTATTTCAAGCAAAGAACATTACAAAACATGCAAAACGAGTCCTTAATCCTAATTTTAAGGATTTTGCGTGGCCTCGGTTAGTGAAAGACTGAGTTGCTCACGCGTAACTAATCTAAGTACTTATACAATACTAGTAGATACTAAATTTATTATATAAATCATGACTTCCCATGCATGCAGTTTTTTTTGTTTTAACTTACATATAACCTAAGTCTGAGTGCGCATCCGTCCCTTCCCTCTTAAATATATCTTTCATAAAAAATCTTTTAATCACGCTTTTAATTTGTTTACTGTTATTACTTTCTAATTTTTCCGCAATAGACAACGGTAAATCATTTAATAGTTGGGGAAGGATGCACTTCCAGACCCTTCTGCCATACTCATTACATTGTTTGGGGACCCGATATAGCGGGCGGTTGGGTATATGGCGTAAGTTATCTGGCCTGTTACGATGTTTTTCTAGTAATTCTATTTTATCAATATTTTCACATATTATGGCTTGCTTTATTTTATTGAAAACATTCATCACTTTACAGTATCGGAATACTCCTATTCCTATTTTTATACTCCTATTCTTCGCGGATGGAGTCGCAGGCAACAGCTGAAAATAATAATAATATAATGTCTTTTTCGAATTCGCGCGCAAAAACTAGTAAGTAAAACATTTGACTGTATACATCGAGTTTATTACCATCAAACTCATAGACTATAAAAAGTTAATTTACCAAAAGACTCGTAATCCAGCAAACATTTGCATTTACCTCTGACATTACATCACGATATCTTACATAAGAGAGCGTCGACACAGGGTTCAGTTCAGCTGCATTGGGTCGCCGACCCTGAACAAGGGACGAAGCCCTTTGCTGCAGATTGCATTTAAGTTATGTAATGTTTCCAACTTAGTATTTCTGAGAGAATACCGCTGTTGATAATTACGACTATGTATTTAAATACGCTGCAGCGAGCGCTGGTTTGCTGCTTTGGGAGAGAGTATTGACGGCAATTATAATATAAATTTATTTTGTATTAGCTCTTGTTCGCGACTCCATCTGCAAAGAATTTATTTATCGCTATCCCGCTGGATACTCACGTTGCTCGAAGTTGTTGATGACTATATATATCTGGGACATACGTATACAATCCAATTAAATAGGTAAGTTCAACTTCGAGAAAGACGTCAATCGATCAATTAGACTTGGCTGGTTTCTTCATTGCTGACTGCATTTTTTATTCAACGTGTATACTTGAATTTCATTGTTATCCAATGTATACATGAAATGAATGGAAGGTAAAATTTCCGTAAAATTTAACTTACAAAAATTTTACGGAACGGAAAACATTGCAAGTATTTATCATAGAGTTAAAAACGCAGGAAATAAAAAAGTTTCTTTTATGACAAACAAATTTAATTTTTAACTTATACCCGACTGTCGAAGGAGGGTTATGTTTTTCGAGCGTGTGTTTTTATGTATGTATGTATCATTCTTTGACACGCCCTGCAGCTTAAACGGCTCAATGGATTTTAAAGTGTGAGGTTTCATTAGATTCGTCTCAGTTGCGAGAATGACATAGGGTATATAGTTTCCCGGAATTTCCATGGGAACGTGAATTATACATGCGGTTTTTTCATCTATTATTGAAATTAAAGTCATTTTAGAATTTGTTGTTATAGCGGCCACGATAATACGTGAAATTTTCAAGTGTCTCTATTACGCTCTAAACATGAAACTACCGTGAGGCTCACTCATTAGTCGCGCGGTAGGTTGGGTGTGCGCGTGTGGCAGCCGCCGTGACGTGTGACTCCGAGAGGATAGGCTACGGATTAGCCCGCAACATGTAGAGTTAAACTCGTTTTAAGGCGTGAGTGGTCCGTTTATTTTCACTATGTCTCTATTACGGTTCAAAAGATAGAGCCTCTGACTGACGGTCGGACAGACGCAGAGACAGCGGAGTCTCATTAATAGGGTCCCGTTGAGAATGGAGGGTTTTTAATACAAAAGCACTTACTTAAGAATTATTGTACTTAGATAAGTATTTATAGTTTTATTACAAAAAGATTCGAGACACGACGTCAACGAGCAAAGAATAATTATTTTCGCGAGTCTTAGGAATGGACTCCGGTTCAGTTGCTATCGGTCAGATCTCGGTGCCACCCAGTACCCAGTGCTTAGGGGTGAACAGTCGTTTAACTGACCTATAACCGAGAGAACGTTGACGTAGGGCCCTCAGCTAGAGTCCGACCTAACCGAAACTAAAAGAAGCAGGAACGAAAAAATATGACGATAACGACTCATTTAATATCTAAGGCTTACTATAAAATTAATAACGTACACGTAAAATTAATACCCTAGTTTAAAACAGTATCGACAGTGTTGAAAAAAAAATTGTTTCTTGCCGGATTCTTCTGAACCGGTAATACATTCTTCGACTTTTAAAATTACTTATTAGGTATAGACTAAATTGAATAAAGGTGTTTGGACTTTGAATTTTGTTCATATTTTTATGGTTCTAGTACCTACGTTACTGAAATGGGTACCATCACTTTTTTTTTTTTTTTTTTTTGGTGTGGAAAATGCACCTTATGCATCGTCTCCGTTCGGGGAAACGGAGGTATGTGGGGCTCTCCCCAAGGGGGGCCTACCCACTAAAAACCACACGGATTCCCTCGTTTGCCATTGTGAACGCCACGGGAGCAAAATGTGTCACCGCAACGCACACTGGCCGCCCCGGGATGGGGCTCCTCTGTCGACACCGTGCAATGCGGGCTCGGCACTCCCCGGCCTCCCCCGCTGGTGAAGGATTGTTTAAAGAGGTTTACTCCTCGTGGCTTCCGCAGATGCCCACGTTCCCGGATAGCCGGGGTTACGTGCCCTCACGTTAGCTTCCGCGCCCTCATGTCCTGCTCTGAAAGCAGAGCGGTACCGAGGGCGCGGTCGCTTCCGCCCACCAGGCTCCCCCTCGCCTTTCCCTGCTCGGGCCACAAAGCAGGTACTAGGCTTAGGCTCGCCTCCATCTTTTGATCCCTTAGAAACCCCAAAAGCTAACCCTCCCCATAAGGCGTTTGGCGCCTCAGCAGGTTGCAGAGCGGTGAAGTTTTCGGTAGCCCAGGCCGTGTGGCGAGTACGGCGGGGCTACTTACTAGGTCCAAGGTTGCAGAGCGTGCACTATTGGCAACCGAACGCCTGTCCCTCCTATGCTATCCCTCCCTATATAGGGCGTAAGTCGCATCGAGGCCTGTTGCAGAGCGGAGAACCTTTCGGTAGCCCAGGCCGTGTGACCAGCACGGCGGGGCTACTTACTCAGTTCAAGGTTGCAGAGCAGCTTCCCGTCAGCTACCTTACGCCCGTCCTCTCAAAATACATACATATCATAGATACATGGCCCATATAATACATATATACATATCCCCCCCCAGTCGGATATTAGCCACCGGTAAGCTAATGTACGAATACATTAGCTTACCGTTGTTGCCCAGGGTGCACCGTCCCAGGCGTTACCCTTCCCCACCCCATGAGGCCTACGCCTCGGATAGAAGGGAGTGGTAACGCCCGGGCACTCGAGGAGGTTTCCGACATCGCACCCCGGGTACCATCACTTAGGCTGCGTTATCCGTTCTTCAGTTTGTAAATAAACTGTATCGTTTTTGAATCGTAGATAGTAAGTAGTAGTAGGCTTTTGAATGTTCACAGGATGGCTATTACTATGACCGGATCATAAATGTTAGAAATAAAATACAGTTAAACATTTGTATATGGTATTGTAAATGGTGGAACGGAATATAAACATAATTAAACTAGATTACGCTCGCGGCTTCGCTTTTGTTGCTGAATTTCGCAAAACTGACCTTATTAACCTATAGTTACAGAGAACTTCGTTACAAAATTTTGACATGTATACGGGATACCGGACCAAATTGATCAAGGTAAATATTTTAAATGTGAGGGTTTCGATCCAATTATTTCAACAAGTAAAAGAATGTTAAACCCAATCAATAGAATATTAAGTATTGATTGTTGATAGCCGTGAAGAAAAAATAAACTTGCTTTTATTACAAGCTTTTAGCTCACCCCGTTTGTTTTATTTTTGGGTCAAATCTTAGAAGTCGAATTTGACCCACTTCCATTGGTTTGATTCACCTGAAATTTGGTATACTTATGTTGGTTGGATGACAATGCAAGTACAGTCAACAAAAAGTACAAACAACTAAAAAGCTTGCTTTAAAAATGAAATGTTTTTAACAAACTTTGTATCCAAGACAGATAAACGATAGTGAGATTTACAACTACGCACAGTAAGAGCACCATCTAGCGACAAATGAGCAAACTAACTATCTTAACAGTGAGATTATGATTTTTTAATATGAATTTGTAGTAGCTTAACATGAGGTTGACACGAGGTTAGAGTATAAATCTTCCCAGGTGAATTTTTCGCTTCGAGCCATTACATTAAATTTGAACCTTAATACTATGACGATACCGTTTGTTTTGAAAGATAAGGGCTAAAAATGTAGCGCAAAAATGAGCTCAAAACAAATCACATTATAATCTAATAAGAAAACGAAAGCCGAAAACCTAAAAAACAGTGACAACAATATCGCCGAGAACACTAACCGATATTCTTAGTCCGCACGTCTCTAAAACTAAACGAATGTTGATGCAACCCAATCACTCACATCTATCTAATACTACGAAACAAAATGCAGCTGCATTTCATGCTTCGTGGGGCGGTGAACTGTTCAGACAATCTTGGTCTCGGTTCAGTTCTCATGCTGACTGGTAATTTAGAGAACGGTCGACTCCATGAATGCAGTCTTGTTTAGGAAGATTGAATCGGAATGCGTCATTATTTTTGAAATAGCTGCTGAAGGGAAAGATAAGAATGTAAAATACATTTTGTGATTAAACTGACAAGCAGTACTTGGAGTTAATTTGTAGAAAGCCACAAAGTGAGTTTCACTGTAGAAATATGATGTTATGATGACCGAAGCAGTGCTCCTGGGACTTAGTTCACTGTTCAATTACATTTTCAATTATAACCAGAAATCCCTGAAAACATTACGTAGACGAAGAAATTATAAAACTCTTAGTTGGTTAGCGAAAGCGTCTTAGCATGCAGGTAACAATAATGTTTTATTATTATTAGCATGCTTTAAGTATTATTTTAAAAACTACTCGTATCTTTTTATTTCTGCTTTTTCTGTCTTTTGGTTCACATTGTGTGAGTCATATTTCTGTAAATTTTAGTGATTGTATTGACTTGAATTTTTTTATACTTGTTTAATTTTTTAGTTTATTAGATTTTTGGAGGATGATTGATGATTAAAATTTAAAAATAAATTTAGCGGGATGTGGTTATTAAAGAAATACGAATTAACGTCATAGTCAAAGACCAAGTCGTACCATGAAAGATTTTTGCGTTAGTGAGTTCGTCAACGAACCTAAAACTATTCATGAAATACTTAGATTATATATACACAATCAGCCGGAATGAATGGGCACTACAAAACTCGGAACTTTTCGACTGTGTTCCGAGTTTTGAGATTAGTCTTGTTTTGATCATAGACCGTGTTAGTTCTCAACAATGGCTAAATGTTGCATCAAGAAATGTGTAAATACTGGCTCAAAAATGAGAAAAAAGGATGGGATGTCTTATTTTTCATAAGTTCTATTGATTCATTAGCAAATATTAGTTACATAAATAGCAATTTTATGAATTTTAATTATTTATTTCGTACGTACAAAATAATGGTGTCACATGGAACAAAAATATATAGAGTAGCTATTATTATTTTATTATATTTTCTCACTATAATCATAATAATTAGTTTGACTAACGACAAAAAAGTGTAGGAATAAAAATTTAACATATCATATTTTATAATTAAATTAAAGTTTTCCACGGAATCTTAAGAAAATACACTTATACTTTATTCGGAAATAAATATTATTATTATTATCTCTTTATTTATATTTTTCTCTTAGGTTAGATTTTTACAATAATTATACAAAAAGTAAAATATAAAACTATACATACAAAACGTAAAATCATTATAAAAACCTAACCTAGGGTGCCACCGGCAGCGAGGCGGGGCCTAAGCTATCGGTGGTTAGGGCGACAGAGAGAGGAACCTCCTGACTATCCGCGCAGTGTCCAGGAGTACCGCCTTCTGTATCTGACCCTTGATCCAGCCATCTAGCGAGAGTCTCTTGAGGTGTTGGTCGAGACTCTTCGCTATCAGACCGTTCGCAGAAACGACTATCGGGACAATGATCGTCGAATCAACATCCCACATGGCGGTTATCTCGTGAGCTAGGTCAAGGTACTTGCTGGCTTTGTCCTTCTCAGCTTTCACGAGGTTCTCGTCATGGGGGATGGTGATGTCGATGAGCATTGTCTGGCGTTTCAATCGATCTGTCAGCACGATATCAGGCCTATTGGCTAAAATAGTCCTGTCCGTGATAACAGACCGATCCCAATAGAGCGTGGCACGACCATTTTCGAGAACTGGCGCAGGTATATACTTATAGTAAGGCACTTCAAAGTCCACAAGACCGTATAGCAGAGCAAGTTGCTGGTGAATAATTCTGGCTACAAGGTTATGTCTGTGCAAGTACTCACCGTTAGCAAGATGACCACAACCGGAAATTATATGCCTGAGTGACTCCCCGGGACGGCGGCATGCCCGACAAATGTTATTATTATTATTATTATGTTATTATTATTATTATTATTTTCTTGTTTCTTATCATCTCTCCTACTTAGGAGGTAAAATATTGCACGGGCCTAAGCCAAGTGCGTTTCTTTTAAATGTTAATATATGACATGGATAAAAATTTACGTACTATTCGGCATGGTGTTAAGGATGACTGCTTTCTGTAGGAGTATGTATGTAGATGGGTGTATGTCTAAGGTCCGGAGGCTTGTATGGAGAGTTTTTGGGATGACGCCTGTTGTGGAGAGGATGATAGGTACAGTTTTTACGCAACGGGCTTGCCAATGTGTTTTAATTTCAATTGATAGGTGATGTGTATTTGGTCATTTTGTCTGTGTGTGTGGTTAACAAGTTGTGAGTGTTGCAGATAGCAACACAGAGTACATTAATATAGGAGGATAGAGATATCACTCTATTCAACGGCTCAACGCCATCTAACGCAAATTCCCGTAACTACTATTAGGAACCATACCTATAATATCAAGGACCAATAATCACACGTACCAATACCAGCCCTGCTGTGCCACTGCCACAGCTTTTTTGAAACTAGAATTTAAAGTTGTTTTCATCTATTTTCTACATGATTTGATAAATAATATCGCCATCTAGTGCAAATTGACGGAACTAAAAATAGACATTGTTGGAAGTAAAAGGACCGTGGATAGCAATGTCTATAAGGATTACTGTTTTGCTAAGTTTATCTAATTTAGTTATTGTCTAGTCTGTTGCAGTGTATTGTTTTGTCTTTTATTATGGTTCTGTCGCATTATATCCTGTAGCTTTCATTTTCTAGAACTGATTGTGGTTGATATTTATAGTATGGTAATTTCTCGGAGATAAATTTGTGTTTGAAGACTATGTATTGGTGAATTATAGCGGCTACTTGATCATGTCGTTGTTTGTAGTCGGTTTGAGCTATTGACTTGCATGCACCGGTTATATGTTGAATGGTTTCAGAGCTACTATGACAATATCTGCAAAAATCTGCTGTGAAGTTTGATCTGCGAATGATGTGTTTCTGGTAATTTTTAGTATCAATAACCTGATCTTGGATTGCGATCATGAAGGCTTCGGTCTCAGGGAACAGCTCGTCACGCAGCAGCCACGCGTTCGACGCTTTTTTGTCTACATGAGGTAGCTGCAGGTCGTGAAGATGCCTATTATTATTATTAAGCGACGTGCAAAATGGGCTGCAAAACTAGCACGAGATAGGCGTGATGAACTACTTAAGCCCTATAACTGGTCCGTTGTGTGCTCGACACATTTTCGCCCCATCGATATCCTAGCTCAATCGATTATATTCGCACAATAATGTTCGCCGCAAATGTAAATATAGTGTAAATAAATTGTGTCTTAGTCTTAAAACGTGTAAAAAGCATTTAAAAACATTTTATAAATTTTATTGTATTATAAAAAATATCAACTATTTTCCAGCGAATCGAGACTCCATTCATTTTATGTTTCGTCCAGCATCACTTTGACGTTGACAATGTGTCAATATTGTTAGAATGGCTACTTCAGTAAAAAGTATTCCACATTTCGATAAGAATGTTTGCAAATTTGATATTAAATACTCATGAAATTGAGTCGTTTTTTGCATAAAATATTTATCTCAATACAAGTTGTAAATAAGTGATGTTGGCATCTTCCTGAATACAGCTGCAAATGTCACTTTAGCCGTGTTTGAAAATTTTCTTCGGGACTGGGTATCTTGTATATATAACTAGTAAATTACGTTGTTGTTACGACTGATTTGACAGGTAAAATAATAGTCTCCATTGAACATAAACGACCGAAAGCTTAATGACACTTCAAATCTGGCAGAAAGAACAAGACTTATGCAAATCCATAGCGTGAACGAACGGCACGATAATATGAAGTTCGAAAATCGAATTTCGTAGTTTAACCCTTTCACCGCCGCGCCTCGACAAAACGTTAACTTGCTTTGAATCTTATGTCATTGTGTCAAGGTCACTTTGACACTGTACTTTGTGACCTATATATGTGTCGTTGGCGTTGAAAAGGTTAAGGCTAGACCTCAACTCTGATATTGTATAAATAAATACAACTTCCAACTCTTCCGACTTCGGTCTCCAGGCATCTGCCTGAAACAAGACCGCTTTACCGCTCTTTGGACAAATCTTGCAAATAGACTACCCTCAAACTTTACTGTTATGTTATGATCTTCGGCCTTTTAACGTCACACTGTTGGGCACAGACCTCAGAATAAAAGGGCTTGGGCTGTAGATTCTACGCGGGATCAGTGCGGATTGGGAACTTGTTACAAATCATTTAATTTATAATCTAAGATGAAATACCCTGGATTCGATTAGTGACGTGTTTGAATCATTTGGTCCCGTATGATCACTGCAGTAGGCTGTAGCTCGCAATTTTCCTTTTCTTTCCCGGGATAAAAAGGTAGCCTTTATTAATCTGGGATGGTGTAGCTTACTATTACCTACTGAAAAAAAACGACTTGTAGATCCAAAGATCAACCTGTACATACAAACAAGTACACAACAAGTGAACAAGTTTTTCTTTTTATTGTCTTTATATTATAAGAAACGAAAAGAAGACGAAAAGATATAGTTTGCCCAAGTAATATGGGGAAGAAAAAACATGCCTTCTCTTCTAGATTTTACGTATTCCTAGGGCCTTTTCTCTACAACAGATTAAACGCCAAATGGGGTATATTTTCACTTAGTTACTCTCGTGCTAAGAAAACCCTCCAAGAAGAACTCCAAAAGTTTTCCTGCGAAGATACAGAGAAATTGTTGACTGTTTTTAAATGAACATTTTTATTTTCTTTTGAAGATAGATAGGTACTTATAATGACATAGACCATAATGTTTTACACTTTTTTTTTATGTAATATTAAGTATTTATTTTTTTTGTATTAAGGTAAAATTATATTATTTTATAATTCACCTTAGGTATTAAGGTCTTGTTTTGTTATATTATATGCAAGTGTTAATTAATTTTTAAGGATATTAATGTAATTTTTATTTTTCACGCCTGAAACACAGGATCATCCTAGTTCAGGCATATGTGTTTCTTTTTCCTATAAGTCTCCTAGATATGTATTGTATTGTAAGAAAGTATTTTGAATAAAGATTATTTATTTATTTATTTTTTATTTTTATTATAAAGTACGGTCAGCTGCAGAGAAAAGGTAACCCCCCCTCCCCCTCATAGAAGAGTGTTTCCCGTTCGTCCGATCGGTCCAACGGGATTAATTTTTCCTTTTGACCGACGCCGTCTTTTTAAATTTTATACAGTCATGTCGGTAATTATTATGATCGGACAAATGGACAACGATTTCCCATAGGTTCGATTAGTATGACCATCGGGAAAAAAGTCTCATTGGACCGATTGATCGGGTAACCGATCGGACGAATGGGAAACACTCCCATGGTATGGTTGCCGCCGTTACAGAGGGGTACCTTTTCTCTGCAGCTGACTGTACGTACTAGCTTGTGCCCGCAGTTTCACATCCATTATAGAATAAAAATTAAACATAGGTATTCCAAAACCCCCTCCTTAGTAAGTCCTCCGTAGTTCGACACTTTAATTACAATAATCGACACCCTGCTGGTCGCCTTTATTGCTTCGAATTAAGATTGAAAGTGTCGGCTATTGGGGCAGCGTCGGTCACTGGAGTATTTACCTTAGGTGCTTCTCCTGTGTACTGAAGTTTTTTCTGCCTAATTTCACGTCTGCAGCTCCAGGTCGTTAAAGTTGAGCATTATTTGTAAGTTAGTCAGTCATGGTAGTGTTAATTTATGACCATGTATTTTTCGACTCAGAGTGTACGACAAAAATGCACTAGGTACCTGAGTTTTTAGGAGAGTGATGTTATTATAAAGTTGTTTGCTATAAAATATATCAATGTTACTCTTTAGTAGCTTTTATTAGTGATTTTAATACTATTGCTGTACGCTGCGCTCTGGTTTCCCTTAATTCACTATACTTGCCCAGTTTCTTGCGGCGCATTTTTCTTGGCAATCATGGTATTTCCGAAATCGCTGATAGACTAAAAAAAAGACATGTAAAAGAGCCCTTAACTCCCTACTTACAGTCAAGTGTAAAAATATGGGTGCAAACAACTTGCTCATAAATATGTCCCATAGCTCTTATGTCGTCGAATTAAGGTATAGGTATATAACGATGGGAGGATTAAATCGATACTTATTTTTGCACTTGACCGTACATAAATAAATATTTTTTATAACATTAATTTGCTCTAATATGAACACATCAGACTTAGCATAACATTATTACGCATAACGTCGAAGTGGCATAACGAAAAGCTATACTTATATGTATTTATAATTATGCGTTTTCAAATTAGGAAGATTTAATTTTATGCATTGTAACATAATAGACCCTACGCTCATAAATTAGTAGCAGCGTTTGTCCGCTTTTGAAACGAAACTGCCTACAAACAGAGAAGTGTATGGTCTTTGGGGCTGGATGTATCCTAGACAGCCCCAGCCTCGAGCTTGTGTGCGACAAGAGAAAAACAAAAGCTTTACCATTCAAGCGGCAACCCTAACCCCCCGCCGCATCTCATGAACTTCAAGGATTACGTGATGTTTCTCTAAGGTAAATATAGAATACTACCTCAGGGTAACGCAAGTTCAGGGTTAACGACACGCCCGCCTCGCCTGAACCCGAGATGCAACTACAAGTGCATTCAACTATGCACGCTAATGAAGGTTGGTGCGGTCTTTTCTGAGGTAGCTTTTAATTATTCTGCAATGAAGAATTAACTAAAAAGGCTTGTATAAACTGATGTCTCTGTAATTATTAATTATTAGTACAGTTATACTCGCGACTTCTTCCTAGAACTCTTAGTACTAATAAAGAGCTGATCCCTGCGTGGAGACTTCAATCGACATACTATTAAATGGCATATCCATTAAATGTGACCAATTTGATTGAATGCGTGGTTCACTGGGTACGTGTTGGGCAACCTCCTCATATTTATGTCTAAAAGCTGCGTTTCCCTTTTAGATCCACCTGTGGGCAGAGCAGTGAACCATTGTCATCATAAATTATAGTGACAACATCAATGTTCAAGATCAATCTCGAGGGCACGAAAAGACTACTTAATATAAAAATCATGAAAATAACGATCTTAATAATATGATTACGTGTAGTTATTGTGTTTCTAAGAATTAATTCTGAACAGTGACAGACACAAAAGAATGAATAAAATAAATCGATTTAAACTTTCAAGTACAAATTGAAAGCTCCGAGAGCTGATGCACATTTTAGAGTAGTTATTTGAGTCATCGTGAAAATTTGTACAATGTTTCCTTCATGATATTTAATAAATTCGTACAAAAACACAAACTTGGCTTAATGGCAGGGACGCTTAACCGACAATTTACTCATATCTACATTCTCGATCACCTGGCAGTATGTCACAGCGAAATGAACTGGCTTTTAAATATAAGTACACTGTGCTTTTAAAATTCCTTTAGCTTTAAAAGAACATTTCATAGGTAAATGACGTGAATTTCTCTAAGACACTAATACATAACTCTTATTGCTAAAAAAACAAGAATTAAATTTAATTATTTAATTATGCGCAGTAAACTAAAATAAAACAGTGTCGTCATTTGTCACTAAATTTTTGGAACTCTAAAGAAACTTTAAGAACTGTGAATTCTACAATTATTATGTATATAAATATTCAATTTAACCAAATCTTAACCACCCGGTAGTTCGATCAAGTACTAAGTCGAAGTTAATGGATATCAAAAAAAAAACAACTAAACAAACAAACAATTAAATAAATAAAACAAATAAAAAATATATATAAATTAATTAATATAAATTAAGTAGGTAAAAATACAATTTTAGGAATCGAAAATATTATAAAACGCCTGGTTAGGTTAAAGACTTAACTGAATTAACCTGCAATAAGAACTGTCGGGCCCCACCATCCTTCAACTAGGTATGTGTTTGTGATATCACAATGAAAGAGTTGTAGAAATTTTACTCTACCTCAAATATCTACTCTCTAATGTTTACCAACTCTCGGATCAATTGATTTCACTTCGAATTAAACAATGCTTTGAATTTTATTATTCTGTCGTCTCCAGATTTGTTCTGAGAAACGCTTTAAGTATTGAATAAATCTGAACCAAAAAAACAAGTGATATATTATAATTTCGTTCATTTTGTTCAATTTTGGCAAGCGCCTGTGGCCAATCTCATCCTATAACAACACAGTACCGCCTTGCAACATAAACAATCAGCTATGATATTTCAACTGAGTATGATCATCAGGTATGGAATAATTTAATGTTATCATAGGATATTCAGTAGAAAAATAAAGATACTGATACAGTTTTTACAAAGAATATTAATGTAAGCCCCATGTTTCAAAATTATGAATCTAAAAAATTTTTAGTACTTATTATTACGGAGTAATAAATTCAGCGATACTAATAAATATTTCAAATTTATTAACAGAAAAAAATGTTTTTTTTTTCTCCTAAATTATTAAGCCGAACAAAATTCCTGCAAATATTTTTCATAGCCAAAATATAACGAACATTGTCAAATAACGAACGAAAAAGAAAGATTTACAACATCCGTTATAATTAAGCATCCAAAATTGAACGAATTTGTTTCGTTACATTTTTATTCGGAAAAAATAAAAAAGACGTAACCTATTTAATTCCGTACGGGCGGCTAGATACCCCCATATTTTCCGTTCTTAGCTCTCATAATTTTATGCCCGTATCGGTTTTTCTACAAAGGTCGTTGAACATGAAAGGTATTTATTTTCGGACTAATGAACATTCATACCTAAGAAAAGATTAAATAATAGATAAGTTTGTGAGTAGATGGAAGCCCGGCGAGGCCGTAGCTCACCGGCGGGAACTGAAATAATAATGGCTCCGGATTCGAGGCGCGTTTCGGGATGTATGTTGTCATTAGCTTTGTGTTTATCACAGATTGTTTCAATGTAGCTTGATGAACGGGTAAAGCGGTTTTTGTTTATTAAAAATTCAATGTTTAGCTATGCTGTATTTGAGTTACACGAGCGGCTGGGCGTTAATTCGCGAGTCATGGCGTGGTGGTACAGAAACAACGATGTATCCACGAAACTCGTCATATTACTAAGACAGTAGAATATAGTTTACAACGGTTGACTTTAACTTAAGAAAAACAATACACGCGTGAATCATTTGAACCGGCAGTTTGATTAAGATTCCGCGGTTTTGCTAAATTTCCACAATTATTCGCAAAAATCACATCGTGATCTTCATTTCTGTTTTATGAAGAAAATCACCAGTGCAAAATTTGATGTCTCTA
The DNA here is from genome assembly GCA_947563465.1 of Archips xylosteana. Lineage (NCBI taxonomy): Eukaryota > Metazoa > Arthropoda > Insecta > Lepidoptera > Tortricidae > Archips > Archips xylosteana. The sequence continues at coordinate 17,456,861 of OX387347.1, read as the reverse complement.
CACTATTTAACGTGCATAGATCCCAACCTCGAGGGATTATAGGAAAAAAATAGTCTATGTGTGTGTTATAATAATATTCTGAAGGACCACAATTACAGACGCCATCATAGACATCGGAGCATTCAAGGCGTTCAAAATATCTGAACACGACCGTATTGTCAATCGCGTACGTGCGTGTTCATATTTTTTTCACTACCTTGACTGCTCCAATCAATGAAGGCTTACCAGAACAAAGCGACATCAATCTAGTTCAAAATTATAAAATTAAGTACGTTCCGGCTAATCGGTGACCTAAACTATCCAGCTCAAGTCTGCCAAGCTCAGTTACGATTGACCCAAACTTCTTACATTCAGTAAGCAACAAATAGAGCTCAATAGACGCAGCATCGTAAACTACTCTCCCGTGCCGCTGGTGCATGAAATCTGGCCGGACTCACTGAACGGAAAAAGCAATGGGGCAAAAAACACGCGGAGTGCCATTGACGAGATTCCGAACCATTCTATTGATGAACGGCTTTGGCCTAACGATGTTTTTTGTACTCACATAGTCTTGGATTTATGAGATCATCTCTGACATAGTTTTTGCTGCTGTAGAAGTTTAGTCGTTATTAGGCGTCAGAGGCGACAAAGATTCGAATGGTTTTAACTCGAATGTAAGGCAAGACATAACGTGAGTATTCTCATACCCGGCAACTTTAACCTCGTAAAGCTCACGTCTAATTTCGACTATCATAATATTTTTGAAACTTACGAGTATTGTCGATCAAGAAAAGTTGAAATTTGCTTTGACGTGTGTACTTCATTTAGATGCTGAATGAAAAATACAAAATACAAAAATACGACCTCAAAGTGTTAGTACAAAACTAAGACCACCGTTTGAACATGAGTTAAAGACACCTTTGGTCATAGAAAAATGTTATTTCAGGCATTTCTATGATTTGTTTAAATTTTTTAAGTTACCTAAGGTGAAATAATGTATGTCCGAGAGTATCATGTTTCCCCTTTTGAAACTAGCTTGGAAGTTGTACCATTATCCTCTATCCATATACGTCCCACAGCTTAGAATGAGAGGGCTTGGGTTTTAGTTTTCACGCAGGCCCCGTGCGAATTGGGAACTTCAGAAACATCATTGAATTGCTTCGCACGTGTGTGCAGGTTCACGATTCCTTCCATCACCGTTAAGTTCGTGAAAAACAAATGTAATTTCACAGATGAATTCTCACACACATGAATTTCCTCTGATTGAGAGACCATAGGTCAAACCACTAGACTACAATAAAATACAATGACCCATTATTGTACACCACAAATAATAATAATAATAATCATCATCATTTTAGCCGAAAGACGTCCACTGCTGAACATAAGCCTCCCCCAAGGCTCGTCAAATAGATCGACCTTAACCAGGTCGTCGCTCGATCTTGTTGGAGGCCTACCTACACTGCGTCTTCCGGTCCGTGGACCACCACACCACACCACAAATAATACAAAACAGAAAAACAAATACGTGAAAATATATTATAAGGTAAGCACTTCCCATTGCTTCGTAGCGATCTCTTCCAAGCAACCTTGAAAAAAGAAAGAAAGCAAGCAATGGATTACTACGACTAACTATCACGGCTTGTAACTTTTATAACGTTACTATACCTTATAAATGTTTATATCTAGCATAAATTACAGAGTGCTGCTTTTACAAATTGGATAGCATCTCGGTGGAAAGCGGATTAACAAAGTGATTAGTCTCAGCAGTTAACTGCACGGCTAGCACGTTGCTGTTTCGGCTTATGCGGACTTGCACGGACCAAAGATAACTATAATGTATAAGATTGGTATGAAGTATCTTTTTGTATCTTTTATTTTCAACTCCATTTTTTTACTTTTACGTTTATCCCGTGAAATCCATACATATCATACTGAATACGAACTGAAACATGGATGCACAGAAAAACCCAGAAAAAAGACCAGCTCTGGAATCGAAGCCAGGTCCTAAGCATTCCGTGCTGCGTGCTATACCCCTACACCACACTGGTCGGGATATAGACACCGTTTCTATGCATCACACGTCTCAGCTCGCTTAATCACTTATTGCAGTGATACTAGCGACATCTATATCTCAGCGAGAGACGTCAACGCACCTTTGGAACTAACCGCTCACCCGGACCAAGAGATGTCGCTCCTAAGGCATCTTTCTCAAGATTGGTGTGCAGTATCTTTTTGGATTTTTTATTTTAACTTAACTTTTATTTTAACTATATAACTCCGAGTTAAGCGGTAACCCAGGGTTAAGTAGTATCAAAATGTATGCAACTGTCATCGGTAACAATTTTCAGGGTTCCGTACTTCAAAAGGAAAAAAACGGAACCTTTAAAATGACGATCGCTAACAAAATAGATTGTAGTTATATAAATCATGCGTGTGCGCTACACATAATATGAGACACTATAATAGTATGTAGTGTTTTATATTATGAAAGACATACAACAAAATTATTATTGAAGCTGTGAAAACTACTTTCTTTCTCAAAATGTGCCCTTTCTGTAAAAGTGCATTTTTCGTAAAATGTACACTTTCGCGAACGGTAAACTTTCCCAAAATGTACACACGTGCACACGGCCATTTATATGATAATAAACAAATGAAATGTACGTTCCTGGAAATAATCAGAAAGTGTTCCGTCAGAGGAAACACACTTTTTGAAATAAAGCACCTTCCGAAAAAGTTATCCTTCTAAAGAAGTTTAAAAAAAGTGAAAATTTCGGGAAACTGGATTTTACGGTCACTGCTATTTCTCGTTTGACACTGGGGATATCTTGAATTTGATACAAAGGAATATAGCGTATAAATAATAGCGTTAATAGTAAATTGTGTATCGTGCTAGTTCTGTGTGTGACAGTCGCTCTCGACTGTTTTTAATAACATCGAATTTGTCTGTGCTGCTCCAGACATGATAATACGTCTGTGTATGGGCAAAAGTGTAGTTTATTTGCTTGTTCTTTAGTATAGTCCAAAGTACTGCTAGACTTGTTCTTAGCATAAATTGATAGCAGATATTTTAACAATTACTCAGTTCTTGTGTACTAAGCATTTTTAAGTCAAGTATTACTTTAATTAGGAAATGAGATCGGACCAAAACAACATGACAGCGCTCTGTTTTAAGAGAAATCCAATCCCTGGGCACAGATGACCAGAGCTGGAGGCCAATATAATGGGTCCATGGTGAGAAGACACTAAACTATTTATTAAAGTTAATATTCAATGTTTATTAAAGGATATAAGAAAATCAGATCCGCAGCGCAGGCTTCGTCAGGCAAACATATTGTTATCCGCAACAAGCTTCGTCATAACAACAGATTGGAATCCGCAACAGGCTTCGTCAGCTAAACAAAAATTATTTTATTATTATTATTTAATTTTTTTATTATTTTTTATTAAATACTTTTCACCAGGCTTAATTATAGTCTCAGGTGACCCCGAGTTCGAGTTAGGCACTTACCGCACTCAATGATTAGAGATAGCAGGAGCAAGATAAAAATGTTTTTAAATACTGTATACATTCAGGCGTTACATTGCGGAGGTCCATGTTTAAAATAAATGGAATACCTGTGTTGCTCCTCCGCTAAGTAGTGAGGCCAAGTCGTGCAAAACAGCTACGTTTGCGCTGAAAAATGCTTTTTCATGCAATTTAACCCGCCCTCCCTCCGCATAAAAAAGGTAAATCACCAACGCAAACGTAACTGAACCCACCACCAAGAGAACCACCACCACTACCATAAACCAAATCCCGGACACGTGTTTCGCTTCTCTCCGAAGCATCATCAGCGGTTGTTAACCCTACGACGGTTAGTCGAAGAATGAGCTCACTCAGAACGGTTGGCCGTATTTATGCCTTCCCTTTCACTTTGATTGCGTGTATTACTAGAAAATACCCTCAATAATGGCGATGACGCAAAATTTAATTGTTCATTGATAATAACACCCCTGTTGTTGTACCTAATTATTTCCATCTGTTCTAGAACACTCAGACGTAATCCTTTTTCACAAACATGTAATATATCGTATGTATGTGAATTAGGGTTCATTCCCGGGAATTCTCGAGCCGAGAATTCCCGGGAAATCCTTGGGCTTTGTTCCCGGGAAATCAAGCTCGAGAAAATTCGAGAACTCGAGAAATCATATTTGCGTCTATAAAATTATAAAATAAAACTATTTGCGTTTGCCGTTTGTTTTAAACGCGCGGCGGCGGGGCGGCACGGGCCAAAGCGCAGTGGGGGGTTTGTTCGACAAGTTTCACAAAAGCATTTTTTCATAGTAGCGAATTTTCACATCGCGTTCTTTCATGATCGCAAATTTAATTATTCGTCTTTTTCCATGTAGCGATTTTTCATAAAGCGTTTTATAATGCTCGCGTTTATTTTTTTCGCTTATTTTACCAGTAGATTTATTTATTATTAGATTAGTCGCAAATTTTTTCAGTATAATTTAGTGCGGTTTGTTAGACATTTTACTCGAAATCATTATTCTAATAAATCTATATAGTTCACCCTCTACCGTAACCTTCTTAGCGTCCATATTATTACGTATTAATAGGTAGGTTAGGTTCGTTACGTTAGTTATCTTCAGATGCCCGAAGGGCAAACTGCCCAGAAAAAGGAGCCCCGCCAAGTGGGGCTCCGTCGAACATAAGGCGTAATGGGTTGCCTAATTCTACTGAAAAAATTTGCGACTAATAAATTAATCTACTGTTAAAATAAGCGAAAAAAATAAACTCGAACATTATAAAACGCTTTGTGAAAAATCGCTACATGAAAAAAAACGAATACTTAAATTTGCGATCATGAAGGAACGCGATGTGAAAATTCGCTACTATGAAAAAATGCTTTTGTGAAACTTGTCGAACAAATCACAGTACACACACGTTCATTCGTGTTTCGACTCACGCAATTTTTGTTTATTTTTTGTTTTGTTAAAAAGAAAGAAGCTAGAAGTTTTAAGTTGATTTTTTTTTCTTTTTTAGCTGTGCTTGTGCTGTGATTGTATACAATATACAGGTCACAAATGTCAGAATAGCTTATTTTTTTAGTTTTCTTTAAGAAAAAGAAGCTAATTATGTTGAAGACTGTCAATAAAAGTCTTATAATTATTTTGATACTTTTATTTGAGAGGAAACCACTGAATTTGTTGATTAATCACTTTATTGGAACCGAAGAATATGCAAATCCGTACGTAAATGTAAATTTCTCGACAACCCGAGAAGACCCGAGAAATTAGACTCGAGAATTCTCGAGACCCGAGAAATTGATAAGCTCGAGAAATCATGAACCCTAATGTGAATCTGGTAAATCATGGCTATGTTCTAGTAAATGTTTTGCGAAATTGGATTTCTCGGAGTGTCTATGCCTAAAAGAAGAAACATGCTCCTTATACCTAGTCGCTAAATTACGTCCCGTCTGCCCTACTTATACCTTATTACAGGTGTCGCATGTTAGTTTGTAGACACCCGACTTCTGCCCACTTTGAACTCTTTCCTTGCTATTGCAGAGGCTAGAGTGCAAAGTGTTATTTGTTTTGAAAGCTACATTAACATTTATTTCAAACTAAATACAAACTGAAATATAGATGCACAGAAAAAACCCCAGAAAAAAGACCAATGCTGGGAATCGAACCCAGGTCCTCAGCGTTCCGTGCTGCGTGCTTTACCCCTACACCACCACTGGTCTAGAGGTTAGCGACGAATCTTTCCCATACATCGTACATTTCAGTCTGTTATAATCACCTTATGCAGTGATAAAGCACTCATCTATGTTTATGCCCTCTACCGAGAGACTTTAACACTCCTTCGGAGCTACCCGCTCACCTGGACCAAGAGATGGCGCTACTGTGCAACTTTAAACAAGTCAGATATGAAGTATCTTTTTTATTTATTTTTTCAACTTCATTTTTTTATTACTTTTACGGTCATCCCATGAAACCATATATTTCAAACTAAATACAAACTGAAATATAGATGCACAGAAAAAACCCCAGAAAAAAGAAGAAAAATAAATAAAAAAGATACTTCATATCTGACTTGTTTACATTAACATTGTTGGATTTTAAAATATTATAAATCTTTTCTGACACCTGGCCTACATATGTAATGCTTGCTTTATATTTGTCAATGGATTCTGATGGAGGAATGGCATACAGCAGATTGTTGGCTATCCGCCTCTGTTTCTTTTGAAGTAATTGCAATCTAATAAATAATGTTAAGTTCCAAATCATAACTTTCCTTAGAAAGAAATGGCTGCTTTTAATTGTTACATACACAGGTTGTTGGCAGTCCCTCTTTCTCTTTCTATGGAAACACGGACGCGCGCGCGCGGAGGCGCTGTTCATGTTTCCATAGTAAGTAATTGATTTTTTTACGTAAACGCGATCAATAGTACATTACTGCAGCGGCCGCGAAATAGGGGATTGCCGGCCGAGTAGTTATAGATGGCCGAGTGTTAACGAGGCCATCTAGAGATACGAGGCCGGCAATCCCTGTTCGTGGCCAAGGCTTGTATAGAGTTTTTCTCAAACATGCATCATCATCATCATCATCAGCATCATCATCACCATCATCATCGTCGTCGTCATCATCACCATCATCATCACCATCACCATCACCATCACCATCACCACCATCATCATCATCATCAACATCATCAACATCATCATCATCACCATCACCATCATCATCATCATCATCATCTCATCATCACCATCATCATCACCTTCATCATCATCATCATCATCATCATCACCATCATCATCATAACCACCATCACCATCATCATCACCGCCATCATCAACACCATCACCACCATCAACATCACCATCATCATCACCATCATCATCATCATCAACATCATAACCACCATCACCATCATCATCACCGCCATCATCAACACCATCACCACCATCAACATCACCATCATCATCATTATCATCACCCATCATCATCATAACCACCATCACCATCATCATCACCATCATCATCACCATCATCATCATCATCAACATCATCATCATCATCTCATCATCACCATCATCATCATCATCATCATCACCATCATCATCACCCATCATCTCTATCATCATCACCATCATCATCATCATCAACATCACCATCATCATCACCATCATCATCATCATCATCACCCATCATCACCATCATCATCACCAGTCATCACCCATCATCACCACCATCATCATCATCATCATCAACATCATCATCATCATCACCATCATCATCACCATCATAATCACCGCCATCATCAACACCATCAACACCATCAACATCACCATCATCATCTTACCTTACTTAAATAAGCGTAGTGGCAGAATATCATAATGAACCAAAACGCAAATTTTGCTTATAGTTTTTTTTTTAATGGCTAAATGCTATGATGCCATAGACCTATAAACGTCATGGTATCAAAATCAAAAAAAAATCAAATCAAAAATCAAAAATTGTTTTATTGGTGACAGCCTTTTATAAGCTAGAGAAGATGGTATGAAACAATACACGATCACTTTGCTGGCCTTGGCCAGCAATGTTGTATGAAATTCCATTATTGACCTCTCGTCTAGCCGCACACCACGCCGCGCCTGCATTGTGACACTTCGTGGCGTATTATAAGGAACATAACGTCAACATTTCATAGCATGTTTGAGAAAAGAGTATTTGGTGAAGTAAAACTTATACTAAGCATACAGGTAGAAAAACATTTGATAAACCGTAGCATAATGCGTGTGTCAGCATTGTCATACCTACTAGAATTCATAGCAGGCTAATATTACAGGCTAATAGCTCCGAGAGTCGTAAATATCTTACATGTAATAAGTCAAGCTTGCAGAGACGTATATGCTAAGACGTATCTGTCGCTAGAGTTAAGTTTATCGCCGTCATATGTCTCGTATAATAAATGGAACGTATATGATAGGCTTGATCGAGATATGTCGACCGAGTGACTTGCTGGAGAAGCGAAAGAGAAATATTAACATCAACTACTTAGATTATGTGTTTGTAAGAAGTAATGTTGGTGTTTTTATTTTCAACGGTTAATTTCTTTTCATCGTTAGGTAATATTATAATTGTGTATGTCTTTTGTTACCTACTGGATATCTACACAGGTAACTAGAAGTTTGACTATAATAATATATCGAATATGTAGCTGCATTACTTAATTTTAATTTTAATTCTTGATTATGATTATTTAAATTTTAATTTTCAAGTTTATTTTAATTTATTTTATTTTATAGTTTTGAATTTTAATTTTATTTTATTTTATTTGTGACATTGTTAATGTAATGTAATCTAATGTCCTATTTTACTAACTGTAGTCTTAAGCAACCTTGTTACTAACAACTATGGACATGTTTTCTGAAATAAATTATCATTATTATTATTATATTATTAAGAGGCAATTTTAGGTTTATTACAAATTGTATGTTTTGTAAGATTAAAAATAAATTTCAGAAACGATAAATTGTCTTAACTTCTTTATGGTGATATTTTATGGAGAATTTGAAATGAATGTATATTTCAAATTTTACCAATGTGATAATGTGAACATTTTCTCATGTGTGAAGAATAAAGACTACCTATTACAGTTTTGTTTGACATCATAAAAATTAACCTATGAAGTATATAAAAAAATAAGCCTTGTTTCTCCTGTGATTCAATATGGACTCGTAGTAGTAACTCAAAAGGTAAGCATTGACTGTTAATAGACAAATTAATCTCACTTAAACATTGCATGTAAATTCTCTGATGCAACGACCTGATTAATCAGTAAAAAACCGGCTTCTAGCTGTACTGGGGAAAAAGTAACTGGGGTAACCTATTTTCCTGCTGCACTGTCGCTCGATTTTTTAACTTTGGTCTGATACACTGCCGAGAATCTTGATTTATGGTCCAACGCAACAATGCCGAGTTATAATTTAGGTTAGTTTAATAAATTGATACTTACCAGTGAATTTCGCTACCTATGTTCTCCTAAAGACAATCGATATTATTCAATGTTTCATGAACATGACCCGTCTTTGGTAATAATGATTTCATCTAAGGATAATGGACTAATTCAGGCGTGAGATAACATTGTTAAGAACGGTACGAGGACGAGGTTGACAAATGTGTCAATCAGCCCTACCCTACCTCAATCAATGTACCTACACTGTCGGACATGGGTTCTTAAGCTGACACAGATTAAACAAAACTCACAGAGTTTTAAATAATTTATTGAATCAGGCGTTACTTTGCGGAGGTCCATATTAATGAATTAAAACAATTACTTTGCTCACCCGCGACCTTACAATAGTAAGGTTCTATTGTAAGGTCGCGGGTGAGCAAAGTAATTGTTTTAGTTCATTTAGTTCACAGAGTTTTAATAAAGATAAGCCACCGGTTAATGACAAAGAAAAAGCAACTCGAAAATTTTTATCTAGAGCAATAAATTCGGTCCAATACGACCTTTTACATTACCGCGCATCGATCGAACCTAATCGCATTCAAGTTAGTGCTTCAGAAAGAATTCGATAAAGAGATCAATTTGTACATAAAGGAAGCGACCCAAATACAGCCTCGGTAAGTACCCAGGCAAATACGAATGGAATCCTCGCCCCCATCCGACCAGTCGCGAGTTTTTCTTTCTTTTGATTGCTCGGGCGAACGTCAATCGAATAGAAATTTTCTTATACGCCTTCTGTTACCTGCTCAATATTTGCCAACTGGATTCAAAGAAATATACGCAAACTTAACCAACCTTTGACTGAGAACGTTTTCAAACGTCGAGTGACGTCGGGTCTGATACTTATTGAGCCAATTTGTTGACGTAATCTGAATGTTTATCTGATTTCAGTTTGGGTTTAGGGATTGGTACAGCTAAAATAACTTTTAGGCATAAGCCTACATTCTCACAAAAACTTGTAAGAAAGTTTACTACTCCCTTTTAAGCCTTATATTTTGTTTGTTTCTAGGGCCCTTGTTATCTAATCTGGCTCATGTTAAATGCTTTGCCTGAGAGAAAACTCCCAATAAAACTTAAACTATCGTCTACACAACTTTACCTGAGTAATTGGGGTTGAATGAGTCAAATAAGTTTTCTTTCAAATTGTAAAAGATTTTTTTTTAGGGTTCCGTACCTCAAAAGGAAACAACGGAACAACGGACTTTGTTGTCCGTGCGTCCGTCCGTCCGTCTGTCTGTCAATACCCTTTTTCTCAGGAAAGCGTAGTGGTATCAAGCTGAAATTTATATCAAATACTCAAGTCTACTGTCCCTTGGAGCTGTGAAAAAATCAAACTTCTAAGCCAACGCAATCAAAAGATACAGCCGTTTATGACGCAAATTTCCGCATATTTTCGAAACTCGCAAGGGAATCAAAACCTAAAGGGTACTTCCTGTGAACTCAGAATCTTGAAATTTGGTACGAAGCAAGGTCTTATAGCACAGATAAAGGAAAAATTGCGAAAAGCATAAATTTTTTTGTCTGTCTGTCTATATCAGTAAACGACGCACATTTTCGACACTCGCAAGGGAATCAAAACCTACAGGGTACTTCCCGTGAACTCAGAACCTTGAAATTTGGTACGAAGCAAGGTCTTATAGCACAGATAAAGGAAAAATTGCGAAAAGCATAACTTTTTTTGTCTGTCTGTCTATATCAGTAACCAATCTACAATGATCCCACACTGCGCACATTTTGCTTAGGAGCAGGGGTCTGCTAAGACTGGATGTTCATAGATACATATAAATTTGTACGGAACCCTCGGTGCGCGAGTCCGACTCGCACTTGGCCGGTTTTTTTTTTTGTTAAGTTTTTAGCTGTAGCATGTCTGTTGGAAAGTGTAGATGAGTATTGATCGAGTATTCATGAGTGCGGCCGGAGGATCCTATCCCGTATCGGTCTTTTTAGCCACGAGCGCAAGTGTCGCCAGGGTGCTACTTAAATCATCTGTCACAGATGTAAAGGCCTATTATTATTATTATTATTATTTCATGATATCATACAAATATAAACGCGTACCTATCGAGTGACGTTCGCTTTATGTAATATCCAAAAGCGTTATATGCGCCGTAAAAAATAATTCTACGACAAAAAAAATAAGAAACGTGGCATGTTGATCGCCACCTGAAAATAACCGGATTGTTGTAATTTCGGTATCATGACAAAAGTTTCCTTGTTCTTGATAAAGTTGTGTATCGAACGGCCATAAACTGCTGGAGCTCATGCGAACCTTAAGTTCAACAACCGGAATATTCAAGCTGAGACATTTCCTCCGTCGTAAACCATGTGACCTTGTTTCATATAAAAGACCGTGTACCCTGAGTGCCAAAATTCCCACTGTGAAAGGAATTTGATTGACCATTCACACTGTCAATGGAGGCGTCAGATTCTGAAATAAAGTAGGCTTTTAAGATAAATTGCGTGTGAAAATAAATTCTTCGGGGAAAAATATAAATGTAGGAAGCGCTTTCTTGTAAAATAATGTTGGAGATATAACGTTTTCTATGTATCTGCGAGGAAAGAGCTTTTACGCGTGAAAATATACTTCTCTCATTCTAAGCGGGCATATCGACGGGGTAAAAAAGACCTGAATTCTGTAAACGCAGTAAAAAAAAGTTGTTATTGGCTGTACTTGCAGTGTAATCCAAATTATGAACTTTAAATAAATTCGTATCAAAATGTTAACTCAATCCATTCACTCATAAGACTACGACACGTGTTCGCGGTTTTTCCTGTAGGAACATTTGGTCTTTGGAGCCCAGACATAAATTATTCAAAATTACTCGTGGTTAAGGTTGCGGGATCGCGTTGGATGCGGATGATACTGGGCCGATCTGTTTGGCGAGCCTTGGGGGAGGCTTATGTTCAGCAGTGGTCGTCCTTCGGCTGAAATGACAAATGAGGATGACCCGTGACCTTAGGGCTGGGCCAATAAACCACAGGGCACATAGAATTTTGGCATGTCAATGTATCTGGCTAGACATGTCACGGCACAGTAACACTCCTCTACAACATATTTTGTAATACCATTGTGTAAAGCAGAATAAATAATTTCATTTCACTTCTCGCGCAACGTATTGGCATCACAATCCCGCGCAGAAATGCAGCCAGCCCTGTGGGCAGTATACCGCATGGACAATACTTACTATGGTAAATTGTTAGGGTATTTTTATAGATTCACTGAAAGTAGGTGAAATTTGATTTTCCACGTTTGAAGAAGAAAGAAGAAGAAAAACATTTACATATATATAACTACAATAACACGTTCACAAACTAAAAGTAAGAGTACAAACAAACATAGACATACATCCAAACATTTCACGACTCTGGCGACCGACGACGAATTTTGACAACCGGGTGTTTAGTGGTTAGAGCACCTGACTACAAAGCTTGAAGTCCCGGGTTCGATCCCATGTAGAGGCAGATATTAGGAATGAAAAATACGAATATTTGTTCTCGAGTCTTGGATGTTTAATACGTATTTAAGTATGTTTGCCTAGTAGCTATCACACAAGCATTATTTAAATTCTTTGGGATTAGGTCAATTGGTACGAAATTGTCCCGTTTATTCATTGCAAGTTAAATAAGTTTATGTGCAAAATTTTATATGAATTTGGTGAAATTCGAATTACAAGATATGACCTCAAACATACCCACATTGTTATTTAAATAAAAGCTTGTAAAAATGCGTTGTTTTCGGTTACGTTCATTTTAAGTTCAGTGATCGCCAGTGACCGAGTAGATAACCGCGTAACCGCCAATACATGCAATTTATTGGGAACCCGTAACTTTTGTCGCATCCGCGATATCTACCGATTTATAGCTCACATTAGGACGGTATCCGGGACGAAATTATTATTCAAGCTAGGTACATTGTATAGGTTTAACTGCTTGTGTAAACTGTAGACGTTTCTGTACGTTTTTTGCAATAGGTTTTGAATCAATTGTGTTTACAAATTTACATTTGTTATTATAGTTATCCGCATTGGACCCACGGAGGAACTACAGCCCATGCCCTCTCATTCTGTGAGAAGGCCTGTGCCCAGGCATGGCCAAGATGATGATAATGTTTATTTCATCGTGCTCTTTTTTTTCGAGGATTGTGTGTTGTTAAAGAACATCGATCCGATAATTTTCCGACATTTTCCAATCTTGAATTTTAAAAGCTTAATATAAAAAAATATATATGAACAATATTTTTTTATTCAGATTAATTTGTATAACGTTTTGAAATACTTTACCTATTTAACTAATTAAATATTGCACAGTCTTTGGTACCAACTTTTACGAGCTACGTAAGAATTGGCAACTTGGAATTTGCAATTAACAATTTTTTAGACTTTGAAACAAATTAAAACATTAATTTAAACTTAAAATAATAATTAAACATCGCATTTTACAACACTTGAATCTGAAGTTTTGAAGTCTCGGGGGTACATAGCTACATAAAACTTCAATAATTTAATCAAACTGTTATATCTAAATAGAATAGTTTTTAAATTTTATTCTAAAAATTTGCATTATACACATGAGAGCGGTATGATAATAATCTTTCAAATAAATATGTACATATGTAAAAATCTGGTCTCACAGTGTTTCTTATCGAACCGGCTTGACCGATTTGCAAGAAATTTTTGGCTCTATTTTTGAAAGGTCTGAGAATAGGGTCGTAGGCTATTTTTCATGTCCCTATTCTTCGCAGACGGAATCACGCGCAACAGGTAGTACCTGTAAAAAATCTTGTTTGTTTGTTATTAATCTCCTCCGAAACGGCTTACCGATTTTTTAAGTTTTTTTTTTGCCTATATGATATATATATATATATTATATGGTAGGTCTGAGAATAGGTCGTAGGCTGTTTATTATACCTACCCCTATTCTTCGCAGATGGAGTCGCGAGTAACAACAGCTAGTAATGTTAAAAAGTGTAAAACCGGTCAAGTGCGTGTCCACCACGCGTAGTGTAGAGTTCCGTCTTAACATCTCGTTAACTTGTAACGCCTACTAAGCTATGAAAGTTTTCCTTTTAAATTCGTTATGTTTACTTGTTTACTACTACCATTTGTATTTTTAAATTTTTCAAGCAAATGGCTCAGCTAATAAAGGGGTCACTTGATTCTGGAAAAATTAGCACTTTAAAGCTAAATGTTTTACAATACATTTGCTCGAAAAATTCACTTTCAAAGGATGTATACATGGCTCGTAAGTTCATTTTACCGCACTAGTGCGATTTTTTTACAGTTTTTTTTAATTCTGCATTTTGAAAGTTTACAAGCAAAGAGTTTTAAGTAGCAAAAATAAAAAAATATCGATTTATACGTAGAAAAATGTATAAATATACAAAACTAAGTAATGAATTTAAAAATTGATTGTTATTATTATAAACTGTAATTTATTTACCGCATATTTTAATGATTTCCACCTTTTAATTTTATTCGAATAAATCGCAGTGGCTGAACGCGTCGAACCTTTGCCTGATAATTTTAGTTAACCTAATTAAAAACAAAACTTACGCATGCGCATTACGGATGCGCCATTTTTGTAAAACTTTGCGTTGTTTTGAGTTGTTGATTATAGTATATGTATAAAAACCAAACAAAATGAGTGATGTTCAAGTGATGAAGTCGACAATAACATGGAATTAACTCCGCCCGATATTTAAAGTAAGGCGCAAACCGCGCAAAATAATCTTTTGCCACCAATAAGTATCTCGAGAAATTTGTTTTTATTTTACAATTTTGTGTTATTAATTGCCTATTTTCTCACAAATGTATTGTAAAACGTCGTATGATACACGGTTGGCAAGGTTTTACAAACTCGTGACGCTGAAAACCCTCGCCGTGCTGCTCGGGTTTATCACTCGTCAACTCATTTGTAAAACCATCTTACCAACCTTGTATCACAAATAACTATTACAAAACGATCCCTAAATCGGAAAATGATCTAGGAATACCCATAATGCCTTTGAAATACCTATCTAACCAAATCCCACACTATGAGTTTAGAAGAGAATAAAACATCCCCACAGACCCTTAGCATTAACAGTATCTAAGTAAGTTAAACTGCGGACAAATAGACAAAAAGACTGCCATGGTGAGACTGTACTTATTTAAGGGTTCTTTGTCAGACTACAGAACCCTAAAAAATACGACGAAAACTTGCAAGTGTTTTTGCTTCTTGATTTTTGAGTTACTAAATAAATGGTCGAGATTTATAACATTGGGAACGTATTAAGATTTCTGTAGTTTTTTAATGCGGACCTTGTGCATTCTTGTGGCATTTTCTATTATTTATCATCCTGTTTTATTTTCTTTTGCTCGACACGGCCGTACAATCAAGCTGCGGCATCAAATATTAAAGCTCTAGGATAGCACTCGTCCTTTTTGGGTAAACACGTTCAAATGTATTTTTAATACTAGTGTATTTGTCTTGTGCTGCCCGGAATAACATGTCGTTTTCATTTTATAAAAACCGGCCAAGTGCGGGTCGGACTCGCGCACGAAGGGTATCTATAAAAACGGCAAAAAAATAATGTCTGTTGTTTGGGAGCCCCCTTTAAACATTTATTTTATTTTAATTATTTATTTTTAAAGTGAATATATAACTAAATGTTCTGTGAATATTTCAAGCGTCTACCTTGTTGCCGTTATCAATATCGAGCAAAACGAGCAAAAAAATCACTTTTGTTGTATGGGAGCCCCCTTAAATATTTATTTTAATCTGGTTTTTGTATTTATTGTTATAGCGGCAACCGAAATACATCACCTGTAAAAATTTCAACTGTCATAGCTATCACGGTTCATGAGATATAGCCTGGTGACAGACGGACCAGACGGGCGGACAGCGAAGTCTCAGTAATAGGGTCCCGTTTTTACCCTTTGGGTACGCAACCCTAAAAATGACCAAGCTTTTAATAATATTTTAACCGACATTACATTTCATTTAGCCTTATGCAATATGATACAGTAAGAGTACAAACAAACCTTTTACTTTCTTTTTTGGTTACTTTTCTTATCATCGTCATCATTTAAACGACCAGATGGCCTAGTGGTTAGAGAACCTGACTACGAAGCTTGAGGTCCCGGGTTCGATTCCCGCGTCGGGGCAGATATTTGTATGAAAAATACGAATGTTTGTTCTCGGGTCTTGGATGTTTAATATTTATTTAAGTATGTATCTATCTATATAAGTATGTTTATCCGTTGCCTAGTACCCATAACACAAGCTTTCCTTAGCTAACTTTGGGACTAGGTCAATTAGTGTGAATTGTCCCGTGATATTTATTTGTTTTTATTTATTTATTGCAGCCGAAAGACGTCCACTGCTGAACATAGGCCTCCCCCAAGGCTCGCCAAACAGATATTATACTTTCCTTTTAGTTTAAGTTTTTATGTATTGTGCGTTAGTAAATTTTCTTTAGGTCACCGTATTGTATTATATTATTTAGGTATGTAAATAGAATGTGAATAAATGACTTATTTTATTATGTGAATAGTACCATAATAATCTTATTAATACAACCAATGACGATATCAACTAATTAAGTAACCCACGAAAAAAAAATCTAAAATTTTAAATTTTTGTTTTTGGTGTTTTAACTTCATTGTTCATCATTAGGGGCATTAGGGGTTCTTCATTAGGGACTGCTAAGTGAAGAATTGTATGACTTTTTTTCATTTTATACTGTCTTTTAAACTTTCATAAAGGACCGGGAAAGTTCAAAATGAGGCTCAAACCACCAAATCCACTTTTTAGTAGGTAACATAATACTGTAAAAGAGTGAAAAAAGTATACCTGTGACATTACTACAGACAAGGTAAAATAGGTACGTCCCAGCGTTGATAAGCTCCCTTAATCCAACAAGATTAGGATTTTGTAAGTCTACTTAAGAATCAGTCTGCGACGATGTACTTACAGTCTAGAAAGATAGATAATTTTCTTATGAAAGAAGTAAATAAAATTGATAATATCAGGCAAGCCGTAATTTGGCACACTTATTAACCGATTTAAAAAAGAGGCAAAGGCAAAGGCCTTTGCTCAGCAGTGGGACAGAATAGGCTAATAATAATAATAAAAAAAGAGGAGGAGGATGAGGTTGTCAATTTGGTTCAACTTTTTTCAAGTACCTAAGTTTGTGTTTCATTTGTAACTATTTTTCGATAACTTCTTCTTACCTGAATGAGCTGAATCTTGGCATACGTACTCGTATGTAAGTTCAGTGGTAGTACCATAATTTGGTAGTAAAATTCTGGTAGTCTTCCCAGGAGAGAACACTTCAACTGATTTTGGTATCCTTTTGAAACTTGATAATGAATAATGTAGCTTAAATGACAATACAAGTAGGTAAAGTATTTTTTTTTTACAATAACTTATTTAGAAGTAAATGATATGTTGTCAAAAATGCCCACTGAGAAATAAAATAGTAACTTGGATGACCAAGACTGGCACAATTTTTATTTATGTACCTACTATCTTCTATCGCTTCTACTTATTACTAAGTACTTACCTGTTCGAAGTTCAAAATTGTAGAATGATAATATGATGGGACACTTGATATGACACGACAATTTCTTTTTGCTGAAAGGAGAAATAGAAAAAAGTCGACGCTGAGGAAGGGCAAGATTGACCTATTTTAACCAGGTGAAGGAGAAAGCCGGTGTCGTGTTGTATTCAGGAAGTTTAATGGCTAGCCGAAGACCGCGCGAAGTGGCGGTTACTCCACCAACAGAGGCATAGCTCTCTCTTAAATTTAAGAAGAAGAAGAAGAAAA
Organism: Archips xylosteana; assembly: GCA_947563465.1. Taxonomy (NCBI): domain Eukaryota; kingdom Metazoa; phylum Arthropoda; class Insecta; order Lepidoptera; family Tortricidae; genus Archips; species Archips xylosteana. Next base: position 17,439,059 of record OX387347.1, on the reverse strand, counting down.
GTCTTATTATTCTGCGCCGAAATAAAAGCACAAGCTTGGATTAGCTAGTAAGAGACCTGATACCTGAGGCCGTATTGTCTTACGCACTTGCGCTTGCCATCGCTTTCACCACCTCTTTCTATCACCATCTTATACCGTTTGCCCTGACGCCCTATAGACCAAACCAACCGCAGGCATCTTTCATCACTATGTTGATGATGTCCTTACGTGCTGACACTGTTTGCGCACGTTTTCAAATAAAATTGGCTACTGTAGCCATTTAAGTGCATATGAAATGGCGAACAACCGCACCCCTCGTCAAATAATTTAGCCAAAAAAGCCGAACTCGACCAGGAGGAGCTATAGGCTATATACCGTTTGACAGAAGAAAATAACAAGCGTTCGCGCGTTAGAGAAAACTGCCTCTTATTGTCTAACGCACTTGGAATTACAATCGTTCTCACCACTTCTTTCTATCACAAGGTATAGGATAAAGGTAAAAAGAGATGGTGAATGCGAATGCTAGCGCCTGCGCGTTGGGAAATGCGGCCTCTAGTTAGACTTTGCACAGGTCTTACCACCCGCAAAGACGTAATTTTCAAACCGTAAGAAGTTTGTGCTAAAATAAAGTCTTACCTTTATAATTTATTGAATCAGGCGTTACTTTGCGGAGGTCCATATTAATGAACTAAAACAATTACTTTGCTTACCCGCGACCTTACAATAGTTACGTTTATGCAAGAAATGTGTGTTCATGCAGTTCCTCCACCTACACACTGTACGAACACACACAAATCACATAAACCCAACCATCACCACCACCAAGCTACACTGACGCGTTTCGAACTCAACCAGAGCTCATCTTCAGAGTTACCACAACCGTATGCTATGCTACCAAATGTTAAACTAACAAACCAAAACAAATGTTTTAACTTGTCACTGTAACTTCACAAGTACCCACTTTATTTTTCTTATTCTCAAACTACCCCACAAAAATTAACTTTTATTGACATATTATAAAACTACCTTGAATTTTTGTTTATTTATTTATAAGGCATATTTTATTAATACTAACTGTTCAAATTAGACCCAAGCCGCAGTAAAGGAGAAGATACTAAATTTACCTGTTCATTAATAATAGACCCCATAGTGTTTCTTACCTTTATAACTCTCTTACTCCTCTTAGTCTTTTGTGAAAAAGCAATTAAATTACTCTAAAGGTTGTTTTGTTTCGGTCTAAATCCTTTAAACGGAACTCTCAAACTAAATTTGGAGCAGACTACAATCTACTTTCTTAACTTTTTCTCAAAATACGGGCTAACTTTATCAGCTAACAAAAGTATTTTTGTTTCTATGACATGGAAAACCATTTTACTAAGTTCAGATTTCACGAGACAAGGAGGCCAATTTACAAGAGCTTGTTCAAATATTCCCTACTTTGCAACGTACAAGCAACCTAATTAAATTTTTATCTGTCAACATTCTCTTTTTGATCAATTGAAATGTAACTGAAATGTCAACTACTAGTTTTATACACGTAGCAGGGACAGCGAGACCAATCTGGAAAAGGGAAAAACATATTATTACTAGATAAAGGTGCGACCAAACAGCCGCTTAAAAAACGGTGACGTTACGGAATCGCAGTGACGCACCGTAAACGACACAACTTTACTATGGAGAGCATGCGGTAAATTCTGACGTTTACGGCACGTCACTGCGATTCCGTAACGTTTCCGTATTTTAAGCAGCGGTATGGCCAAACCTTAAAAGATTACCAGAGTTCTTGCAGCACTTTTGAGGCTATCATCGGGACTTCACATTTATCGACTTTTAATATACATAAATTATATCGATAAATCAGTATTTTGTAAGCAATATTTAAAGTATGATTAAGAGTAGAATTAAACAACAGTCAGTGTTATCAGGCTCTGGTCTTATTAGTCAGGCTGGAGTGCCCCTACTTGCCCCTGCAGTCGGCTACATGTGCCGTACTCGGCTAGTGCAGTGTTTCCCAACCTTCTTCAGCCACGGACCCCTAGGAAATCAAGCACAGTTTTCACGGACCCCCTTAATAAAATAAACAGCAAAAAAAATCGGATTAGGTATTTATTTTAGTTATTACAGATACAAAATAGGTACTTATAACTGTTATGTATGGTCCAGAGATGACACCGCGGACCCCCATACATATACTCGCGGACCCCCAGGGGTCCGCGGACCACAGGTTGGGAAACACTGGGCTAGTGTATAGTTACGTAATCTTAGGCATTAGGTTTAGATTTTAGAGTGAGAGAGAGAGAGAGAGAGAGAGAGAGAGAGAGATGTTTATTTACACATATTTGATACAAACACAGAAAAAAAAATACATTTGACAGGAAATATACAAATAAAAAATATCGAATAGTATAAATTGGGCCCCACTCAGCATAATGTTGTGGCAAGCTACAACCGTTCACCGACTTTTTGAAATCCATATGTTTTGTTTTTCTACAACTTCACAATGCCACAGATCCATTTAATCACAGTGTTATTTGCCAACAAATTTAAAATCCCGAAAAACAATATCCATTTTCTCTATTTGCCAACTTAATCAGTTGCCATCTTTTCATGATCTAAATGTTACGAAAAGCCGAAAGTATGTTTTTATTACCTACCTAACCTAACATTAGAGTAAGACAACATTGCCTAATTTACAGCGAGCGAGCGAAGCGAGCGAGCAAGACGATACGGAGCGGAAGCGACTCGGATAGATTAGGTTCAAAGGCTAATGTGGGAGCGTAGCGGAGCGAAGCTCCCGCATTAGCCTTTGGTGTTAGTTATTTTTTTTATAACCACCTAGAAAACCTCTTTACCCACATAGCAAATTCAATAAAATATTTGGGAAATATTAAACAACAAAATGAATATTACGCTTCACACATAATTGTATGGTGGAATTTTGTACCCCTGCCCTTTGCGGGATAATGATTTTGCGGAGTAAATAAATATATGGCAAATGATCCTACGAAATTTTATAAAGTTGGATTTAGAATCATTTGTCAAATAAAAAAATGGATTTTAAAGCATTCGGCAAAAGAATATATGGTAAATAAAATTTCTGACAAACAATAATTTGGAAAATAAAAAAAAGGAGTTTCGTTTTCGGAATTTTAATATTCGGAAATGAGCTTTTCGAGAATATGATAGGTAACCCTGTTTTTCAGTGGGACCCAACAGCGCTGTTTTTTAGTACAAGTTTAGTAACATTAAGTATTAGAAGTAAACGTTCTATGGGTGTAGGTAACTTACTTGAAATAAATCTATCTATCTAATCTAATACCTTTAAACGAGTAATTCTTGTATATATGTATATATATATATATATATATATATATAATCAGGATCTCGGAAACGGCTCCAACGATTTCGATGAAATTTGGTGTGTGGGGGTTTTCGGGGATGAAAAACTGATCTAGCTATGTTTCATTTTCAGAAAATCACTTTTACTCGTGTTTTCCGGCTATTTTTGTATGCATTAGAATACAAAGCTAAATTTCGCCGGCCCCGAGCAGATCATAATAGCACAGTATAAATCGGGTGGTCGCGGATCCAGCCGACCTCGGTTCGATTCCGCGTTTTTTTAAGGTTTTTAGTTTTTTTTTTTTAAGTTTATTTTTCATGAGAAAACGTCAAGTTTCTTCTTTTGTGAGAAAAATTTACTTTTTTGTGAGAAAAAGTATTATAGGGAACGTGCAGTAACTATAGGCGGCAGCACTAATGCGACAGAAGAGACACTATGCGGACAGTAAAACAAACTTATCAAGGTAAAACATTCAAATTGATGGCACCCTTATGGCATCAGTTGGCAGCACCGTCTATGTGCACGTTCCCTATTGGGAGCACAGAACAGGAAAACCCGGTTGTCTGTAAAGTCGGTTTACGGACGATAATTTAACGTGACTCACACCTCCACCCCCTCCGGTGTTTTTGTCAAATATCTTGAAAACGATGCATCCTACGGCAAAATCAATGAAATTTTCACCCCCCCTTTGATACCTCCCCTCCGTACTGCCTCCCCCGCATCCCCCGCACCCCTCCCCCCTCTCACCCCAACACCCCTCCGGTGTTTTTGTCAAATAGCTTGAAAACGGTGCATCCTACGGCAAAACCAATGAAATTTTCATCCCCCCTTTGGAACCCCGAACCCCCTCGCCCGCCCCCCCTCCCTCGCACATATATAATCAGGATCTCGGAAACGGCTCCAACGATTTCGATGAAATTTGGTATGTGGGGGTTTTCGGGGATGAAAAATTGATCTAGCTTGGTCTTATCTCTGGGAAACCGGAAAACGCTTGGTACAGAGTTTCAGCCCGAGCAGAGCTCGGTCGCCCAGGTACTTATTTATTATTAATACTATCGCGAATGAGCGATCGAACGAGACAATCTTTGGATACCAAGTTTCAGAAAATTTTAAACAGGAATTATAATAATAATATTTTATTGTTTCTTCTAATACCGAACTGAACCGATTAAATGTGAAATTTTTAACTATTAACTTTTCATTGTTTTCATTTCAGATATCTATTTCACATTTTCAACTACTCAAAAGCTATCGCTCTTTGGCGATAAAACCCCCTGTAATTTACCGCTACTTTTAATCTTCTTTAATATCGGATATTGATATCGGAATATGTATGTATATCGGAAGTCTAATGAGAAGTCCCTATACAGCTTCGAAATTGCCACGAAAATTCCGGCCTCTAGAGATTACCGATCTGGATGAAAAAAGATTGGAGAGGCGTATGCCCAACGTATGCCCTATGGTGGGCGAAAACGTGCTAAATAAGAAGAGATTTTATACTACACAGTCGCACATTAGGTACATAAATTAACATTCTTCACGTTTAACAACAAATAGAATGAAAAGAAAGGGCATTAAAATAAATATTCGTATTGAATAGTAAAAGAAATTTACTTTCATTAAAGTAATTGTTTTAAGCCGGAACGATACGAACTTCTGCCATCTCCAGTGTTTTTAAGAATTGCTTAATTAAACGCTTTGATAAAACGTGGGCAGATAAACGATTGAAAGCAGCCATCTTTTTTTTCCAATTAACCTATATTGAACAAACGTATTGTTGATATCATCAACAAACAAATAACAAAATAACTTAATTTCCACAAGCAATTAACTTCGTAAAATTAATTCCTGCACTTTGATGTTTCACCATTACGTCAATAAATAGAAATACAAAGCGGAAATTAAAGGCAAAGTAATTAATAAACAAATCAAACAAAGACAATTACGTTTTCAATTTCAGCAACTCCGTAACACGGGAACCGTAATTCTGAATTGTAAACTTCGGTACTATGGCGTAACCAGTTTATGACGAACCCTAATTCTCACAAAAATAGCTGTTCAATGAATAAGTTGGTTAAGAGTGGTAAAGGTCAAAGGGGTTAGGATAAAATGGACGGCGCTAAAGTTAGGATAGGGCTGGAGCCTCACCTTGATATTACGGTAACGGATATTGAATCCGGAAACCGAATGTTTATCTTGAATTAATAGAATTCAATCAAAATATCTGAGATCATGTTTAGGACAGTGTATTCACTCCTTTGTTTTGTGGATATTTACATTGTTTTGAAAGCGGAGTTAATGTTTTGAGCCCATTTAGGTTAAGTACTTTGCAATGATAGTCGCTTTTTAGGGTTCCGTACCCAAAGGGTAAAAACGGAAACCCTATTACTGAGGCTCCGCTGTCCGTCCGTCCGTCCGTCCGTCTGTCACCAGGCTGTATCTCGGGAACCGTGATAGCAAGAGAGTTGAAATTTTCACTGATGATGTATTTCGGTTGCCGCTATAACAACAAATACTAAAAAAATGGAATTAAATAAATATTTAAGGGGGCTCCCATACAACAAACATGATTTTTAGGGTTCCGTACCCAAAGGGTAAAAACGGAAACCCTATTACTGAGGCTCCGGTGTCCGTCCGTCCGTCCGTCCGTCTGTCACCAGGCTGTATCTCGGGAACCGTGATAGCAAGAGAGTTGAAATTTTCACACATGATGTATTTCGGTTGCCGCTATAACAACAAATACTAAAAAATGGAATTAAATAAATATTTAAGGGGGCTCCCATACACAAAACGTGATTTTTTTTGCTCGTTTTTGCTCGATATTGATAACGGCAACAGGTAGATACTTGAAATATTCACAGAATATTTAATTATATATTGACTATAAAAATAAATCATTAAATTAAAATAAAAAAATATTTAAGGGGGCTCCCATACAACAAACGTGATTTTTATAGATAATTGTACGGAACCCTTCGTGCGCGAGTCCGACTCGCACTTGGCCGGTTTTTCATAAACGACAAAACAGCCCATCGACGTCTGCTTAACCAGAAGGGTCGCTCGCGCTTTGTCTATTGAGAAAAGAAGCCCGCAAGAGAGACAAGTTCTTTTACTCAACAACAACTCCTCAATGAACTAAGTTAGTTTATCGTATCACTCTACTCCGCGCCCGACATCCCAATTCTTAAACAATATAAGTTTAACTAACAGCATGTCATTACGAAACCGAAACGAAATCTTACCTAATCTAAATTAGAAACTCCGCAACTTAAGCATAAGTGATGCTTGGCCTCACCGTCTAGCTCTACACAAGAACTTCTTATCTATCTAATTAAAGAAAAACGGTTCAAATAATCTTCAGGTGGAGTTGAGATTTAAATAAATGCTTTCAGTTTTAAATCATTGCCAGAGCGGTCTTCTAGCCAATTAATAGTTAGATTCTTCAGACGCTTGAATTTATTTTGATAGAAATAAAGGATGGCTTTAGATTTGTTTTTGATCTTGATTACCGGATAAACTAGTGGCTTGAGATACTAACTAAGCTAGAATTTGTGTTTGATTTCGACTAACAGATGACTGACAGATGGGTTGCCTTCATTTCATCTCCAACTTTAACACCATACAAATAAAGTAGCTATTACAAAATCTGCAAATGTGAGTAACAGTATTCTAAAATTGGCTTTATTTGTAGGTCGTTAAAGTTGAATATGAAATGAAGGCAAACCATCTATCAGTGATAAACTTTAAGTAATTTTACTGTATCTTCCCTTTATTTTATACTAGCTGATGCCCACGGCTTCGCCCCCGCTGAAGTAGATTAAAATGTATTTTCCCGTAAAAAGTTGCCCTTCAGCCCTTTCGACTATGTCCATACAAAAAAGTCTCGGCAATCCGTCGCTCAGCTTCGCCGTTAAAGCAGGACAAACAAGCAAAAAAATACAGTTTCACATTTATAATATTAGTATGGAAGTATGGATGTTATCATTATCAAACAAAACCCTACAAAAACCTGGAAGAATTAATGACGAATCGTAAATTGGCTGTCATGTTACTTATGTTTTTCCGCTACGTTATTATGTAACGAATCCATGTGCAGGAAAACACGATCAGTAACAAACGTAATACTTTCGGCCAATAACCAGACAAAGCTCATTATTATATTAAGTTATGTTCGTATTGTTCTGTGTTGCTAAGTGGATTAAGTCTCGAACTAAGAGAGCTTTGTTGTTTAGTGGTGAAATGTCCAAAACTTTAGGGAATATCACGACTGTACCTACAAAAGTTGCAGACTTTTTAGTCAAATGACCTTTGAACGGTGTGCAAATTATTCGATGTATAACAGAGTTGGTGTGAAAATGAGACATTTACTCAGCAGTGGGTGTGAGTGGGGGTTGATTTGATTGATGAATAATGATATAACTTACACTACAACCTTCATGGTCTGTTTATAGAGTGAGAAAGCCTCTTATCAGTAGCAAATATACCTACCAAATGTAGGTATTTTAAATGTCTTTGACAATTTAAGCCATAAAACCTAACATTGAACATCTGGATGGTAAAGGAATTTGTTGGTCAACTATATTATGTGCTTAAAGTCCTAGCAGTGGCTCTAGTAGTCTAGTAGTAACAGTATGTGATTGAAACTGCTTCCGCCTTTTAAGACGGATTTACATCGATTGATAAATCATTTTGTGGAAACAGCTGGTCGAATATGGCTGGTTTAATACATAACATTTTGGGACTTCCTGACGAGGTGGTAATGAAATATGTATAGGAAATATGAAGATAAATACTAACCAAAGATTAAGAGCTCATAAGGGTCGTAAGTCGTGATAGCCTAGTGGTTTGAACTACGGCCTCTCAAGCAGAGGGTCGTGGGTTCGAGTCCGGGCTCGGTCCTTATGAGTTTTTACGGAATTCATGAGCGAAATTACATTTCAACTCAATAAAAAAATCAAAATATAAAAAAAAACTAAGGGTATTACAGAAAACTTATTTACTAGTATTATATACTGCTCAAAATTTACCTGATCCAATGTGCCTGTATCACCTACTAGGCTAAGCCTGTACATCGTAGGATGACACTTTTGAGATTACCAAAGAATGTTGCGATGCATTTAATAATATTAATAATAATTTATTTCGGAGACATTAAATATCCATAATTTGAAATTCACCATGAGCTTTACGGTGAGGGAAACAACATCGTGAGGAAACCAGCTCAAACATGCGAAAAAAATTTATGAAATGAAATGAAATGAAATGAAATTTTTTATTGATGCAGAAACAGTAACATAAAAACATTGTCAGCGGGCCCCAAACTAGGCATTGCCTGTATCTTGGGCGCCCTGAAGAGTTGGTATTCCAAACAGAAACGACATCACAGTGCATAGTGCTTTAAAAATATTAACAGTTATATAGAGAAGAGGAAGAAAAATATGCAGAAATAAGAACAATAATAACAATAACCCTCATCGCAATGGTATGTGAGTGTGTGTGTGTGTGTGTGTGTGTGTGTGTGTGTGTGTGTGTGTGTGTGTGTGTGTGTGTGTGTGTGTGTTTGTGTGTGTGTGTGTGTGATTACATGCGTGTGTGTTCATCATTTAATCGTGTTTGATGTTCCCTATCCACACATGGTCCACGTGGGAACTACGGAGGCCTCTCATTCTGCAGTGGGGCATATATAAACTTGGATGACGAAGGGTGAAGACGCTCCCCCGCTTGGGTGCCCGTTGGAGAGATAGAGATGGAGGGACGAACGAAGAAGCAAAACAAACACACGTAAAACATTTTCAAGTGATAGTAACCGATCTCCATAGAGCAAATGTAAATACGCCATAATCCGCACAATTCATCAGAGCCGTCGCTCCATCACTGTCGGGACACGAGGCTGCGAAGGCTCTTATACAAATTTTTGGTTTTAAGCTACTCCAGTGTAGATTTGCTTTAAAACTAGTAAGGTAAACGTCCCTGTGCTCGACACTGACGACAGACAGTAAAGTAAGACAGGTAAAGTAATTAATACGACTTTTTTTAACACAGTATTTATACGCTAATTGTGACTAGGGATCGCCAATGCCATGAAAAATATACAATCAAAGCCAAGGTAGCCTATGTTGTAGTGGTTTGACCTATAGTCTCCTTAGTCTCTCAAGCACAGGGACGTGGATTTGTGTCCGGACTCCCGGACGGAAGCCCGGGCTTGCACCTGAGTTTTGCGGAATTTACGTGCGAAATTACGACATTTGATATTTACCATGAGCGGTGAAGGAAAATATCATGAGCAAATCTGCGCTCACCTGAGAAGAAATTAAATGGTGTCTGTAAAGTTCCCAATCCGCACTGGGCCCGCGTGGGGACTACGACCCAAACTCTCTTATTCTGAGAGGCCTATGCACTGCGGTGGGACGTATGAAGGCTGCGATGATGATGATGATCGCCAATGCGGATCGGAACCATCAACCTTTTGAACGCCAGCGTCGGCTATAGACGACAGTACGATAATACAAAATTAAACCGCATCCGCATAAGAATCAATTTTGTTCCTAACAAAAACGATGCGTGGCGTTCAAAAGGTTAATAGATATAATAAATAGTTACAAGTCACAATCACAAGTGAAGCTAATAAAAGCGTGTTAGTATCCAAAAATTTGAAAGATGATCATTGCCTGTTTATCTTATCAAAGGAACGGTGTCACGATTGTGGAGATTGATGTGTTTCAGACCAGGCTGTTTCCATTACGGAGACAATACTTTTTGTGACGAAAATACTCTGAAAATTTGACGAAAAACCTTGGTAAGGTAGATTAAGTAATAACATTCATCTTACAAAGAATACGGTTCAGTTTTTTTTGCGAACAATGGAATGTTTATATACTTTTTGGGGCTATAATTTAAGACTAGTAGAAAATGGGTATGATAAAGTCAGAATTTTGGATGTTATTTTTTAGGTATTCTTGGCAGAATGAGTTATATAAACGGGGATTAATAATTTGATTTGTGACAGAGACAGTACGTTAAAAAACTACTGCTACACACGAGGTAACCTGCTGTGATGGCAATAATCTTACCACCTCGAAACACGGTGGTAAGATTATTTTGAGACCCGCTCATTTTTAGTACCTTTCGGTTATCCAAAGGCTGACTTACGGAAACTTATTTATGTCGCAGACGGACACGTCTGTCTGTTTGTCTGTCACAGTGCTTTATCTCAAAAACCGTAATAGCAAAAATTTACACAAAACTAGCTTTATTCCGCAGGAGCATTTAGCAAGGGATCGAAGTTAGAAATGGTGAAAGCTATAATACATTTTTTTTAATAATCTAATACATATATAAAAATCTCGTGTCACGGTGTTTGTTATCGAACTCCTCCGAAACGGCTTGACCAATTTTTATGAAACCTTTTTGACCATATTCGGTAGGTCTGAGAGGGTGTGTATAACAATACCGAAGTACGAAAGACCGAATGTATTAAAACATCGAATGGGTCAAAAGACCGACACGATTTTTTTCTGAAACCGTAAATTTCTCAGAATTTATTAAAACGGCATCATACAGAACCCATTAGGTTAGGTTAGGTTAGTTTTATAACAATCTTAAAAAGTTAACGGTTTCAGAAAAAAATCGTGTCGGTCTTTTGACCCATTCGATGTTTTAATACATTCGGTCTTTCGTACTTCAGTATTGTAATACATACCCGTCTGAGAATAGGTCGTAGGCTATTTTTTATACCCACCCCTATTCTTCGTAGACGGAGTCGCGGGCAACAGCTAGTCTAATATATAAAAATCTCGTGTCTCGGTGTTTGTTATCGAACTCCTCTGAAACTGCTTGACCGATTTTTATGAATTTTTTTTCTCTATTTTCGGTAGGTCTGAGAATAGGTCGTAGGCTACTCCTCTACTGGGAGTGGGGTATACTTCGCAGACGGAGTCGCGGGTAACAGCTAGTTAATATATAATATAAACTTACAGAAATAAACCTATTAAGTATAAAATTATACCACTACATAGAAAATATGTATGCATAATACAACAATAAATAAGCAGCGTTCCCAATATATTAAAAAAAAAATAGTGTGAGCCACATTCTTCTTATCATTTTAATACTGTTTAAAACCATGTAAAATTGTAATGTGATCACAATAAATGATTTGAGAAGTTCCAACAGTCAGTATATTAATAATAATAATAATAAGGGGACAATCTTACACAAATCGACCTAGTCCCAAACTAAGCAAAGCTTGTACTATGGGTACTTGACGACGATAAACATACTTATATAGATAAATAAATACTTAAATACATAGAAAACATCCATAACTCAGGAACAAATATTCGTGCTCATCCAACAAATAAATGCCCTTACCGGGATTTGAACCCAGGACCTCTTGCTTCGTAGGCAGGGTCACTACCAACTAGGCTAAAGCGATCGTTAAAATATTTCGGACTTACAGTGTATTGGGTACGTATCAAAATATATAAAGTTTAAAACAAATAATGGACGAAATACATAATGGTCATAATACATACTAAAATTTTCTATGAAACTATTGATTAAACGATTTTTTTTAATCGTGTAATCTACAGATTGGTTTAGGTTAGGTTAGGTTTATTTTATGAAAATCCTGTAAAGTTGAGAATTTCCAAGAAAATTGCATTATATCAAATGACCATTATGTATTTCGTCCATTATTTGTTTTAAACTTTATATATTTTGATACGTACCCCAGTGTATTATATTGTAAAACAACGTTAATTTTAATACTTTATACATGACAATACCGTCAGACTCACTCATAGTGAAAATAAACGGATCACTCACGTCTTAAAACGAGTTTAACTCGACTGTTTCGGGCTAATTCGTAGCCCTTCCTCTCGGAGTCGCACGTCACGGCGCCTGCCAAACGCGCATGTGCGTGAGTGATCCGATTATTTTCACTATGTTAATTTTAATACTTTAAGAAATGTATTCATTTAAATTATAAAAGCATTGACATCCTAAAACTTATTTAAGATAATTTAAGATTTATCCCGCAGCGAACATTTTAAATTGTACGAGTTTTTATTTCATAAAATCTGTCTGAAACATAAAATTGATTGAATTTTATATCTCCGTAAACCATTACTGGTCCCCGAGTTCCCAAGTCCTCTTCTCATTTCCTTAAGAGATATTAGAGAAAATTATTTTCCATCTCACCTTGGTAGAGTGCTGACAATCTGAATAAATTACCAGACCAACCCGTATTCGGGTGACGTCAAATCAACTCCTATTATACATTCTAAAAACTTTAGGATTCATTCCAAAGTTAGCTTTGCGATGAAATAAATTTAAATAGCAGGTACGAAAAAATCTTTGCATACTTTATTAATGTGGTTGTTTTGGTCCCAACGTCGGCGGTACAGCGCCATCTATCGGCGAATTGGGTAACTAATCTACTGCAGTCTACTAGAACTAGTATAAACCTATGTTGATTGTTTTTCAGATGTAATATATTTTTTTTTATTTGAAAGAAGATACTGTTAGCGTGATCTTATAGGTACTTAAAGAAAAAAAATGCTTGCAATGAAGGTTAAAAATTACAATCTTAGTTTAGAAATATTTTTTTACAAAAACTTAAAAATTGCTCAACTGATTAAGTTGAAAATAATTTTCCTAGAAAATTGTTATTAAGTTTAACTTACGTGATTTTTTTCATATTTTTTAGACGTGCCGTTCAAAAGTTAGAGGGGGGGACACATTATTTTGAACTTTCGGAGTTAATATCTCTGAAAATATTCACTTTATCAAAAAATGGTTTTAGAAAACCCTATTTATTTTTAAATACCTATCCAATGATACCCCACACTATAGGGTTAGTCAAGAAAAAATAATCACCCCACTTTACGTCTATGGGAGGTACCGTAAAAAATATTTTTTTAGTTTTTTTTATTTAACCACTTTGTCGGCGTGACTGATATTCAGATTCATGCCAAAATAGCCGCGGACGGACAGACGGACAGACATGGCGAAACTATAAGGGTTCCTAGTTGACTTCGGAACCCTAAAAAAGGAAAAGTAAAAGGGTGTTATTCGTCTGGGCTTCAACTTTTGTAAGTATTTAAATTACCTATTACTAATAAAGGTAATAAAGGTGAGGTTATTTGGTGAAGGCCGCAGGTTCAGGGTGGATGCAAGTCGCTTCCAACCATTATGATTGGGCGTCAATGAAGAAGGCCTATGTCCAGTAGTGGACATCCTACGGCTGAAATGATGATGATGATGACTAATAAAGGTATCGATACATCTGTCATGGCTTGAAATAAATCAAACTTGAAAGGAATATAAAAATTTACATTAGTATTTAGTTTTACGGTGAAGGATCGTGAGAAAACCTGGACACACTTGCAAAGAAATTCAATGGGGTGTGTGAAGTTCCCAATCCACACTGGGCCCGAAATGACAAGGACTCAAGCACACTCATTCGTAGAGGAGGCCTGTGCCCTGCAGTGGGACGTATAAAGCACGAGGTGATGATAATGACGAACACAAACAAGACAAATTAGAATTATAATTATTACGTTATTCATTTAACAATAGTTATTTGTTATACAAGGCGGAAAGTTGTATTTTACCTGCGAGTGTCCATTTGAAACACAAGCTATCGAAAGGATTCTATGATTGACCACGAGCGAAGCGAGTGGTTCAAAAATAGAATCCTTTCGATAGCGAGTGTTTCAACACACGAGACGTAAAATAACTTTTCACCCGTGTATAACACAAAACTTTTCACCTCTCTACAGCGAGGAAAATAAGAAAAAGGGTTTGTACTATCAATTATTATTTATTTATTCACTCAAAATAATTAATTGAAAAGTTTTGACTTAAGTTTTTTTTTAATTTTTCGAATGCGTTTTGTTCGCACATCGACTTACTTGGACTGTCAGAACATTTCATCCGTTTTCGCAACAAGAATGAAGGTTAATGTTGAATGCTGATATTTATGAATTAAAATAAAGTTGTAAGACTGTATTTAGTGTTTTTACTCGATGCAATTCATTAATTGTGATGTTAAAAATTCAGCACTTTTAACGTTTTACGTTTTGTTAGCTGTCAAATATCACGTAAGTTGCCTTCAAATGTCAAAACTCTTTCTTCACATGTGGATAAAAAGCGATTTTCTCAATAGATGTTAAACAAACAAAAAGGGCTTTCCGAGCTAGTGAGGTGAAAAAAATTATATTATATTTCATTACGAAAGCACGATTTTACATGATCCTAAGTTTAAAATAATTATCAAGTTAATGTACCTAAATTCCATTGAAGCGACGCAATTAAAATCAAGAATTTAAAGTTCTAACAACTGCGTAATCGAAAAATACTTTCAGGAGTTTACTTAAGGAATCAATTAACTAGGTAGTACGTATCTGTAAATTTTAAAACAATCGCAATTTTTATTCAAATCAAAAGTAATTAAATCTAATGTAAATTCTAAAAGTATAATTACATTTTCTTAACTTTAAATTATATGGCTGACAGTCTAACCTTATTAATGATGCTACATAATTCCTGAATTTGAAATTAATCAGATGTTTAGTAACCAAATTCAAACTATTATTTTCACTGTTGGCTTCCGTTCGAAACAACCTTGAGCAAGAACCACGGATCACTTCTAAACATGTTAGGCATACTTCGATTATTAATACGTGAGTGACCTGAACATCTTATTTTAAATAATTATATCTGTCTCTCACGGAAGTTTGAATTCGAAAAGCCAAATTAAATTTTTCGTGATCTTACGATTATAGGTCGATTCATATCTACAGACACCGAGCGTGTCAGACCTAAAATTCTGTTTTAAATGTTTTTTTTATTTAGTGGACCGTTTTTTTCTCTATTGCACAACTATCGATATCGATAAAAAATTGGTTCTAACACTAGCTTGATTGCGACAGTCTTATATTTTGCCGTGAAAATTCCGATATCTGCTTATTATGTCAATTACATTGGGCGTTCGCAGCGAATCCGTTGCGTTCTTTCCGCTTCGAAACGTTCGCAAATAAAATAGCCAGTGTGATAATAGGTTTAACACTGGCTCATCCCATCATCATGTATAGCTGCAGTTTAACTTGGAATTACTTGACTTTACCTAAAGGCAACTTAAATGCACATATAGAAGTGATACGAACTGTATAACAGGCATATACGACTCAAATTGTAACTGCTCGAAAACGTTAGATGAAACCCTTTTGAACCCAACTCACGATAACTTGACTAACGCTCAGCTCAGTTATAGTCCACCTTATTGGTCATAACGGTTGGCCGATCAAAGCACAGTGCCTGTTGGAAGGTACTATTCATTATAAGCAATCTAATTCTAGCAGGTATAACGTTACTTTGAAGAGAGCAGAGATAAAACAGAATGGTCATGTCAGTCATGCCCAACGTGAGGTACCTAGTCAACCGAAAATTATTAATGAAGTAAGTAATCAAATGATAGCTATGTTTGTATAAATATCAACTTAGTTATATATTTTATGTAATTAATTTAACATTGCTCCGTCCCAAAAGGGCACTATTTTTGAAGAATTCATGTAAAAAATATTGCAATTAAATAAATACTGAACACGGAATACTAAAAGTGTTTTTGTTTCAATAAATGTAGCTGTCGATGAAACGTTTCATAAAGGGAAAGGGGTTTTCAAAATCTGTACCTACATGTCCTTATCTTTTTAAAAGCCATTATTATGTCAGATTTTATTTAATTATGTTGTTGGTAAAAAAAGCCGTGGTGCGGCGGTTAAAATAGCGGTTTGACCGCCCAAGCAGAGGGTCGTGGGTTCAAATCCCGGCTCTCACCTCTGAGTTTTTCGGAATTCACCATTAGCTTTAGTGAAGGAAAACATTGTGAGGAAACCTGCATACACCTGCGAAGAAATTCAATGGTGTGTGTGAAGTTCCGAATCCGCATTGAGCCCGCGTGGGAACTACGGCCCTAACCCTCTCATTCTGAGATGAGGCCTGTGCCCTGCGGTGGGACGTATATAGGCTGGGATGATGATGATGTTGTTGGTACCGTTAATTTTAACTTTTTTGTTTCAATAAATCAAAGAATACTAGTATTACGTTTAATATTTTACGGATCACATACACCCGTAGGTCGACTAGCCTTAAATGAGCACATTGTGTTGGCAGCATTTTATTTTCTTTATTTGTGGCCAGCGTAATGTAAGCAATACAGTTACAGTCTAGATTCAATAGGTGCCTTAATATAAAGGTACAGGATTGCGCGGCTGGTCCAATATTTATTTATATTAGTACCCTGAGATTACAGTAGAGAGCAAGGCAATATTGCTATAGAATTTATGTCTAATGTTTTTACGTGAAGTTATTAAAAGAGTTACAAAGAAGCTAGCTTTTTGATAGGTGCTTTAAATTTAGCAGATATAAACCTTGAGTATCATAAAAGTCCAGTACTAAAGGATTTTTTGAAATTCCCACAGGATATGAGAGCTGCCACCGCGAACCGAAGGTAGTGTCGTGAGAAGACCCCAAACAAGATGGATCGACGATCTTCGTAAAGGTCGCAGCAAAAGGAAAAAGAACCGATCATTGTGGACTTCTTCGGGAGAAGCCTTTTTCTAGCAGTGGACGTCTTGTATTAAGCTAGCTGTGGCGAAGGTACTAACAACCCGATTTCCCCCGGCATGACTAAACTTTTGAAGTTACTAAAAGCTTCTCTTTCATTACCAGTGATCGGAATAGGTAGAGCTAATTTACCTAAAGTTCGTGGAACAGAGACAAAAAGTGGAGACTTCCTTAGAACTATAATTTTTAGGACAATTTGTCCCGGTTTCGGCAGGACGTCGTTTAAATTTATTAAATAAAATAAATGACGTAAAGGTAATAGGATTGTTTTTTATAAATAAATAATGTAATAGATTTCTTGATTTGCTTTCACAATAAAGATATGTTTTAAAAATGATATTTGTTTTTTATTAGCCGATAAAACCCAAAAAGCCCTTTCTTCAGAATTATTAGAATATTGAAAGATTATGATTATGTAACGTTTCTTGCTGTAGCAATAATGAATGATATTATTATCTTTGAAAATGGTATTTCTAAAACGATATAGCCAAAAAAGTCATTTCTACTAAAATTTATCAATTTTGAAAGAAAAAACCCGGAATGGAGTTATTTTTTTTTTCATATCAATTAATAACATAATTTATATTATATTTAATTATATAAACTAATCCTAGTACCTTTACGACATGTATTTTAATACATTTAAACGATGTCCCAAAAACCGGGACAAAATGTCCCGAAAAAATTATAGGTCTACGGAATACGTCTCTGTTCCACGAAGTTTAGGTAAATTAGCTCTACCTATTCCGATCACTGTTCATTACTGCACTTTCAAGGGGTTTTTAGGTTTTTGCTCCGGCTTTACTTGCGAAAATTTTCACGTCCCGCCACTGTAAGCTAGTATTAATTTCATGACAGATATTATTATTATGTATGAGAGCAACTCTCTTTGAAACAAAAACATCCGACAGGAAGAGTGGTAATGTCAAACTCAAAACAGAATGGCGCAGTTATCCTGCGGCGTTGCCACAAGTCAAATGGCCGTCAAAAAGGTTATAGTTATAACGAATGATGCAAATGAACGCAACAATCGGCCAGAAGTGTATCGCAGAACGGTCAACACACTAGTTACGTAAGAAGGCCGTAACAACGCTAATGTCAACAGGCTGTTGCACAACGTTGATAAGAACTTGTAAATAGCCGCGGCTACGGTACACAGTCCGTTTGCGTACAAATTGAGTTTTGAGTGTAGATTTTCAGCCGCATTGCATTTTTCAGGTAGTAGGACATTGTATCTGCAGGTACGTCTGGAATTCTGGATCTTTAACATAATTTTTACTACCTATTTAATCGTTATCTACTCGTGATCCCGAGGTAGGCCCTAGACTGGAATTCCCAAGGAAAACGCAAACGGCCATCCAAAACAAAACTAGCCGCGGATATTGATGAAGCGAACGTCATTGCACGACCAATACGCTTATTAGGGTTCCGTACCCAAAGCGTGTCAAATCTCTCTCTATTCTTTATCTAGGAACGCTATTACTGAGACTCCGCTGTCTGTCTGTCTGTCCGTCCATCTAAGTATCATAGGGATACTGTGGCCGTTATACCAACAAATACTAAAAATAAAATAAAGTTGAAAATTAAATGGTCGTTATACAAGAAACGTGTCTTTTTCAGCGTTTTTAACTGCGGCGCCGGTTGTTAGGCGACAGCTGACAGTTGCTAGGCAACGATTGACAGCCATTGCCATGGCCGCGCGCATACGCGCCAGCGACTCTATACTGTTTGGATATTTTTCGAAAAGTTTGCGATTTTCCGCCCAGTCTCTTTTGCTTGCTTTGGATCCCGACGCTTCTATCCATTTACGCGGTGGTGGGGGGGTGAGGGGGTTGAGGGAGTGTTAGGGGGTGCGGTGGTATTAAAGGGGGATGAAAATTTCATTGATTTTGCCGTAGGATGCCCGTTTTCAAGTTATTTGACAAAACACCGGTTCTCGTCCGATCACCGAGGTTAAGCAACGTCGAGCGCGGTTAGTAGTTGGATGGGTGACCGCATGGTTTCATTTTTGTTTTTTGAATGTTTTGCTATGACGTTGTCACGTTAAACTATCGTCCGTAAACCAACTTTACAGACAACCGGTTTTTTTTTTTATTAAATTATTGGTGTTTTACTCGTATAATATGAAATTAATAAAACTAGGCAAATCTAATACATTAATATAGAAATTGCATTGCATGAAAAATAAGAGTTTGTAAATTTTATTTCTAATGATGCTGTTTAATTTCTTTACAATCGAAGTGAACAGCAGAGTGTAAAAGTCGAGCATTAAAGCCATTTTCCCCTCGACGTGGCTATATGAACATTTCGGGTAAAATGACTCGTTTTATGTTCTGGTTGTATAATCTACTATTTGTTTCGTGTAATTCTGACGTTTCAAAATTTTGACGTAGACAGCTGGATCTCAAGGATGACACTTATTATTATTATTAAGCTTATGCCACTCAAAATAAATCAGGTATAGCTAAACACCACGAGGCGCGCTCGCCGCCCGCACCTCTCTCGGCCCCTTTGTCGTCATACCCCTCAGCCCCTGTACCGCGCGGGCGAGGACTTATTTAAAACGGGCTAACTATAGCATACAATAGATTTTTCTCAAACATGCTATGAAATATTGACGTTATGTTCCTTATAGTACGCCACGAAGTGTCACAATGCAGGCGCGGCGTGGTGTGCGGCTAGACGAGAGGTCAATAATGGAATTTCATACAACATTGCTGGCCTTGGCCAGCAAAGTGATCGTCTATTGTTTCATACCAACTATAACCAATATTTGCGTTTTGGTTCATTAAGACATTCTGCCACTACGCTTATTTAAGGTAAGGTAAGATGATGATGGTGATGATGATGATGATGATGTTTATGGTGGTGATGGTATTGATGATGGCGGTGATGATGATGGTGATGATGATGATGATGATGTTTATGGTGGTGATGGTATTGATGATGGCGGTGATGATGATGGCGATGGTGGTGATGATTATGATGGTGTGATGATGATGATGGTGATGATGATGGTGATGGTGGTGATGATGATGATGGTGTGATGATGATGGTGATGATGGTGATGATGAGATGATGATGATGATGGTGATGATGATGATGGGTGATGATGATGATGATGGTGATGATGATGGATGATGATAATGATGGTGGTGATGATGATGATGATGGTGAGGGTGATGGTGATAATGAGATGATGATGGTGATGATGGTGATGATGAGATGATGATAATGTTGATGATGATGATCATTATGATGGTGATGATGATGGGTGATGATGATGTTGATGGTGGTGATGATGATGATGATGATGATGATGTTGATGATGATGTTGATAAGAATAAGAATAAGAAATCTTTATTGATGATGATGGTGATGACGGTGATGATGATGGTGATGATGGGTGATGATGATGATGGTGATGATGATGGTGATGTTGATGGTGTTGATGATGGTGATGATGATGATGATGGTGATGATGATGATGATGATGATGATGATGATGATGATGATGATGATGATGATGATGATGATGATGGTGATGATGACGACGACGACGACGACGATGACGATGGTGATGGTGATGATGATGATGATGCATGTTTGAGAAAAACTCTATACAAGCCTTGGCCACGAACAGGGATTGCCGGCCTCGTATCTCTAGATGGCCTCGTTAACACTCGGCCATCTATAACTACTCGGCCCTGTTTCGCGGCCGCTGCAGTAATGTACTATTTTTATTACTTATTTTATTGATAACACAGGATAAACTAAGTTTTCTTGCGAGATACTTTACCAGCTCTTACGATACTGCTTATCAACATCTCAATTTATCGGCATCCGAGACAACGTTATCGCGCACATGTGATAAAGTTGATAAAAATAACTGAAGGAGATAATAACTACGCAATATCCATCGATTTTCGTGTTAAATTTACTCAACGATTTTTTTAACAAACTTCACAAGATGTTTCGCGATATAATACAACTCTTTAATATACTCCACATAATAAGCAATACGTATCATGTTAATATGCATAAATATCTATACAGCCATCGTGTCACATAGGTATATCTAAACTACCTTAGGGCCTAAGCACACGGCGTATTTTTAACGCGCCGTCGACGCACGTTTTCATCGATACAAACGCGCGTCGACGGCGCGTTTTTTAAAAAACGCCTTATGCTAGGGGCCTTAAGGCTGTTCTAATGGAATGAAAAACGCGCTGTAAACGCGCGTTCCTAAAACGCGCGTCGACGGCGCGTTCAAAAAACGCCGTGTGCTTAGGCCCTTATGGTTAATGGCATAGAGATGTATAGATATTTTTAACGACTTGGTAACGTATATTACACGATGGTTTTAAACCGGTATCAGAAACCAAAATTTATCTAGATCAGTATTCAGTGGCGATCACGTTAAGTTCCAGTTACATGAAACAAACCGACTATTTCCTTAAAATAATGATTACTTGGAAAAACACTTTTTAATTAAAATCATTGTCACCCTACACGTGGTTCACTCTATGAGCCTGAAACCTTTTTGAACTTGAATACTTAACTTCAAGAAATGTAGGATGACCATGCATTCGGTGGATGGAGGAAGTTTTAACCATAAACTTTTTTTAATTAAACGGGGGCCAAATTGCTTGAGACATCATCTATTAAGTAAATTCCATTTTGGCTAGGGATTAATATTTTTCGATTCCTGATCACCGATTAAAAACCGGCCAAGTGCGAGTCGGACTCGCGCACGTTGGGTTCCGTACAATTATCTATAAAAATCACGTTTGTTGTATGGGAGCCCCCCTTAAATATTTATTTTATTCCATTTTTCAGTATTATAGTTGTTATAGCGGCAACCAAAATACATCATCTGTGAAAATTTCAACTCTTTAGCTATCACGGTTCCCGAGATACAGCCTGGTGACAGACGGACAGACGGACGGACGGACAGCGGAGCCTCAGTAATAGGGTCCCGTTTTTACCCTTTGGGTACGGAACCCTAAAAATCACCGTATATTTATAACCTCACTTTTGACACTAACACTCCTTGGACCCAAATGTTGTCTGAGAATAATAGTACATTACTGCAGAGGCCGTGAAGTAAGGGATTGATGGACGAGATTTGGGGTATACGGCCGAGTCGTAGACGAGGCCGGAAAAAACGAGTCCAGCAATCCCTCTTCCGGCCGAGGATTGTATAGAGCTTTTCTCAAACATGCATCATCATCATCATCATCATCATCATCATCATCATCATCATCATCATCATCCATCCATCCATCCATCCATCCATCCATCCATTCATCCATACATCCACCCATACATCCATCCATACATCCATCCATACATCCATCCATACATCCATCCATACATCCATCCATACATCCATCCATACATCCACCCATACATCCATCCATACATCCGTCCATACGTCCGTCCATACATCCATTCATCCATCCATCTTTCCATACATCCATACATCCATCCATCCATCCATCCATCCATCCATCCATACATCCATCCACACATCCATCCATACACATGCAGAGAGTCTGCGGCTGGCGGCGGGTCTCTTATATTATTAAAAAATGGTTTAAAATTCAAAGAACGTAAAGACCTGTCCGGCCTTTCTGTTGAACGTGTATGCGAGATCGCTTCTGCGGAGACGGAACAGTATTTAATTTTATGTATTTATAGACCACCAAATTCGAGTATTCCTTTATTTATAAATACTATGGAAGATGTTCTAAGGAAATCAATAAAACGCAACAAAGCGGTGGTGGTTTGCGGTGACTTTAATATCGATATTTTGTCACAATCTGTTGAAAAAGACCAGTTTATCTCTGTTTTAAAATCTTTTAATTTGAATTTATCATTTAATGAACCCACCAGAGTCACTTCCACTTCAACCACATGTATAGACAATATTTGCTTAACTTGTAAGTACCTAGAAAAAACTATTGTTAGTGGAGTTCGTTCGGATCACAAAGCTCAAATAGTGAAGTTACCTCGGGATAGGGGCGGTGTTGATCAAATCATAGAAATTAGGCCGTTGAACAAACAAAGACTTGACCGTCTCAAAACGAACATCGCGCAAAAAGTTAACAATGTAAAAGCACTCCCTAAAAACCCAAATGAAAATTTTAAAATACTTTTAAATACTGTGTGTGAGGAATTCGATAAAACGTGTAGTAAAAAGCGTATTAAGATAGGAAATAAATTGTCATTTAGTGAATGGGCCACACCCGGAATTCGTAAGAGTAGGGACGTCTTGTACGGTCTTTATGATAGGAAATCTTGTACCACTGATGAACGTTTTCACCAGTATGTCAGGGATTATTCAAAATTGTTTAAAATCATATGTAATAAAGCAAAAGCACTTCATTTAAGTAATAAAATTAAGTCATCTGATGACAAAATTAAAGCAGTTTGGAAAATAATAAACACTGAAACCGGCCGATGTAAAAACGCGCAGTCCTCAATATCATTAAATATTAATAACGTATTAACAACAGACGCGGTTAAAGTAGCTAACGAATTTAACACATATTTTTCGAAAATCCCCACCGAAACTACTAAATGTCTCGCTTCTTCTTCAAAAATAGCAGAATCCCTCTTAAAACAAAATGTTTCTTTTCCAAACATAAGTAATTTTAAATTTACGCATGTTTCTCCCTTTGACATTATGAAGACTTTTAAATTGATAAAAGTAAAGAAAACGGAAGACTTGTGGGGCGTTTCAGTTAAGGTTCTACAATCCGTTTTAGATGTCGTTGCTCCAACTTTGGCTTTTATATTTAATAATTGCATAGATGAAGGCGTATTTCCCGATTTAATGAAATATAGTAAAGTAGTGCCCATATTTAAATCAGGTGATAGGGATAATCCTTCTGATTATCGCCCAGTATCCATCCTATCAGCGTTTAGCAAAATATTCGAAAAAATAATGCTAACGCAAATAATGTCACATTTCAATTCACATAAAATCATGCATCCACAGCAGTTCGGATTCACGAAAGGTAGATCTACTACAGATGCGGGCTACAGTTTAGTTAAATTCATATTACAAGCTTGGGAGGAATCACATGATGCTATAGGTGTATTCTGCGACCTTTCGAAAGCTTTTGATTGTGTGGATCATGACACTTTAATTCGTAAATTAAATTTCTATGGTATTCGTGACCTCGCTTTAGAACTCATCAAATCTTACCTCACACAGAGAAAACAAAAGGTAGCGGTTAATGGAACGGTATCGGAGGGATCTGTGGTCGAAATGGGAGTGCCTCAAGGATCTATTCTAGCGCCATTCTTGTATTTGGTTTACGTAAATGACCTAATTTATACCGTGAGTCAGAAATCAGGGATAGTTATGTTTGCTGACGACACCTCTTTACTGTTCAAAGTTAGTAGAAAAGACACCGATTTCACTGAACCCAATGAAACTCTGTCCATGATATCCGCATGGTTTGCTGCCAATAACTTGTTACTAAACCCTAAGAAAACAAAATGTATTAAATTTTCATTGTTAAATCCGCCTCATTCAAATTCGGTCTCAAATATTAAACTTAACGGTCAAAGTATTGAATTTGTAAAATCTACGGTATTCTTAGGAATAACACTGGACTCTAAATTGCAGTGGGGATCGCACACCACAGCAATTGCGAATAGGTTGAGCTCTGCTGCGTTTGCAGTCAGAAAGATACGGCAGCTAACCGATGTGGCGACGGCACGGTTGGTGTATTTTTCCTACTTCAATAGCATCATTTCATACGGCCTTATTTTATGGGGATCTGCTGCAGACTTGGAATCAATTTTTATTTTGCAAAAGAGGGCTATCAGAGCGATATATAACTTAAGGACACGCGATTCTTTAAGATCTTTTTTTAAAGAAATAGGTATCCTAACCCTGCCGTCGTTGTATATATTTGAAATAATCATGTATGTAAGAAAAAACATATGTGATTTTCCCACTAACGTCGATAAGCCAAAGGTTACTAGAAACACAGGGAAGCTTAAAGTTCCATCTTACAGACTGGCTAAAACTAAAAAGTCGTTTCTGGGAAGATGCATACGTTTTTATAATAAAATTCCGAAAACAATAACCGAACAAACTGATACAAAATTCAAATCCATTGTGAAGAAGACATTAATATCTAAGGCGTACTATAAAATTAATGACTATATCATGGACAGGGATGTTTGGAAATAATTCCGATCCGCATTGGCGATCTCTAGTCTCAAATAGCGTATCTACTGTGTTAAAAAAATTTAATTGTATTAAATACTTTAGATGTATGTCATTTAATAACAATGTAGATCTGATTGAAAAAAATATACCTTGTTGAGTTTCTTGCCGGTTTCTTCTCAACAGGGTTTTTTCCGAACCGGTGGTAGATTTTTCGACGTTCATAGGAGCATCAATTTGATGCCTAAATTGAATAAAGAATTTTGACTTTGACTTTGACTTTGACTTTGACACCCATCCATCCATACATCCATCCATTCATCCATGCATACATCCATCCATACATCTATACATCCATCCATACATCCATTCATACATCCATACATCCATCCATCCATACATCCATACATCCATCCATACTTCCAACCGTACATCCATACATCCATCCATACATCCATCCATCCAACCATACATCCATCCATACATCCATCCACACATCCATCCATACACCCATCCATCCATACATCCATCCATTCATCCATGCATACATCCATCCATACATCTATACATCCATCCATACATCCATTCATACATCCATACATCCATCCATCCATACATCCATACATCCATCCATACTTCCAACCGTACATCCATAGATCCATCCATACATCCATCCATCCAACCATACATCCATCCATACATCTATCCATACATCCATACATCCATCCATACATCCATCCATACGTCCATCCATTCATCACCAGTAGTTTAGGCGGTTTTATAGAAATAAAAGAAGATAGATTTTTTTTTAATGTCGTAAGTTGGCTGTATGTAATTTTTCCTTTGTCAGTTTAATGTTAGTAAGCAAATTTAAAAAGTTACAGCAGCGGAACTTTTTTACTTTACTTACTTTTATGGCCTAGGCCAAGAAGTAATGTAGGGAGCCATAAACAACAAACTTCATGGTTTCATTTCGTGACATTAACGCATACATTTCAAAGCATGTTTGAGAAAAGATATATTTTTATTTATTCTTATTAAGTTAAAATCCTTCTTTATGGAATTAAAAGAAAATAAAAACAATTCAATGGTTTGTGTGAATTTCCTCATCCGCACTGGGCCCGCGTGGGAGCTACTGCCGAAGCCCTCTCATTCTGAGAGGAGGCCTGTGCCCTGCTGTGGGGCGTATATAGACCAAGATGATGGTGATGATGATTGTAGATACATAACGTTTGTAAGTGCGAACAAAATCATTTAGTTTATATGAACCTTCGTTGCCCTCATTTTCAATTAGTTTTTCATTACGGAACCGTGTTTAGGAAAAGGAAATGCATCTTGTTTGACCTCGAATGCATTGATGTGGACAGCTATTAGTTTTTCTAGCGGTACATAAGGAAACGATGACGGAAAGATCGAGATTAATGCCAGATTACTTGGACATCGGCACAGAATATATAATAGTACTAACGTACAGAATGGAAACGGTCCGCCCCGCACCGATTCGAATTACCCCACCCCTCAAGGCGCAGATAGCCGGAAACCGCCAGAAACCAGAAGAGTGCGCGCGCGATGTATGTAGGCGTACGCGTGTACAGACGTCGTCGTGCTTATGTAGATTCAAGAACGCGTATTTGTACGTCGTGTCCGCCGCGTGACATCGGTTAGCTGAAAAAAAAAGTATACTACCTATTCACAGTACCTCGGAGTACCTCCTTTGTCTTTTCATAAAGGTTTATCGATATTCAATGGGTTTTAGAAAGGTTTTAGAGTTCCGTACCCAAGGGTTCCAACGGGACCCTATTACTGAGACTCCGCTGTTTGTCTGCCCGTCGGTCTATCAAAGAATGTGTATCCCCGAATGTGTACCAAACAGTAAAGAATTTTACATTAATCCAAATACACATACACCTATCCTTACATCCTTTCCAGTATCATTAATACAAAAGTGTGTTTGTTTGATGGCTTCTTCCTTTGATGATTTCAAGCAACAACCCACGCAGGAACATAATAAATGGACCTTTTTATTTTGCTATTCCGTAATCACAAGACAAGTAAGCAGTATCTATGCAGGTGAGAAGGTAAAACTTCGTAGTTCGTTGATATGAACTTCTCAAATTAACATATTTTTGCATCCATTTCCCAAGTTTCCAATCCAAACTGGGCCTGCGTGAGAACTACAGTGCAAACCCGCTCATTCTGGGAGACCTATTCCCAGCTGTAGGGCGTATATTATATGCAACGAGATAATGAATGATGAAATTTTTGCACAATTTCCAGTAAAACGTATCTTTTCCGCGGAATTCTAAGGAGACAAAATAGTGGGAAACATCCACCTCCATATAGAAATCTACTTATAACACGAAATAATGCTCTTTATTTATGAATACTGCTCATCCATCTTCTGATGCGAGGGAGGTGTATCAGTTGGCAGGGAAAAACAGTGTCACGGGGATTAGCATTACATGCCGCAGTATAATGTTGTTGTGTTAGCATACAAATTAATTCGCGATCGTGAACGACGGGATTATCGGTATATCCTATGTCGATTAATCTACATGTAATTAAGACAATAATTAAGTTAAGTATGGATAGAGCTAGGCTAATAGGTACTGCTTAATATTGTAAATACGAAGGAGACACTGTCTGTTTCTTGTCTTTTCATGCTTAAACCGCCAATTGATTTACCAGATGAGATTTGGTACGGAGATATTTAGAGACCCTGGGATGGACGTAGAATAGTTTTTTTTTCGGAAAGTTGCATAGCTTATAAGTTTAATTATGATTGGTAGAGAGTATAGAGCTCAAAGACGTTTAGAATTAAGGTTTTTAACTAATTATTTTTATTTGCTTTGGCTCGCCTGTATTAATAGTTAAGAGAATTTTAGTAAGGTAGTCCATGTGCTCGACACTGACCCAATGCATGACACTTATGTCATAGTAAGAGAGGTGACAGATGGATGTCATCTACTGGGCGTTGAGGTGTCGAGCGTTGGTATAACTTTTGTTGGAAAAAATTACTTTCTGCCAACTTTCTAGTGGCGCATTCTTCTTACCGTGTTTTTGAAAGCGTTGATAGTATAAACAAGTAGACACAATAAAAGAAATAAACGTTTTGATTTTAAATTATTTTTTGCAGACGAAGTCACGGATAACAGCTTGTCTTGTTTATAAATACGTCTTTGCAACCGACGAAAAAAACGAGGAGGTTTAAGTCAATGTGTATATTTTTTTTATGTATGCCTTGCTTTATGTAGCCGTGGCAGCTGTGGTTTGACCTATATGTATGTATGTCTCAAGCAGATGGACAAGGGTTTGAACCCTGACTTGCAATTTGTATGCAAAATTACACTTGAAATTTACCATGAGCTTTTCAGTAAAGGAAAACATCATGACAAAACAATACGAGTCTTTATTTCACCAAAAACAGTACAGAAAAAATAACAAAAATAAAACCTTTATAGACCGGAATTTATTCATTTTAGGTAATTAACTAAATGCAAACAGATTCTGTCAATATCATCATTAAAATTTCATTTGATTTCTGACGTCAAATCAACCGATAGTGTCTTTTCAACCTCGACATTGGCAGAATCGTCGATAGTATCGATGGAGCTATATTTTTAAAAATTAATTGAATTGACGTCAACAACAACTTATCTGGAAGCAAAAGTCGACTCTATGATTAACGAACCTTTTCATTCCGCGACTGTGCATAAAGAAAGCATTAAAACTTACTTTTACTAGAATTAATTTAACGTTTAAAGTAAATTAATAAACCTTTTACAAAATTTAAGTTAGATCGTCACGACAATAACGCAAATCGTTTACACCACTGTCGCAAAAAAAAAAAAAATCTTTTCATGGTGCACATTATGTAGGTTCTATTGACATAATTATATTACTTACTTACTTTAGTTTTCTATAAATATCAATAATAATTTATCGCCTACCTGTAATAAATCATTTCGAACACAAACACCTGAAAGATTATTTGAGAATCACCACGGTCCGATATTTAGGCTGTTCGCAGATTACCTGTTAATATTAAATACATAAGTTTATTTATTTTAATATTTACAGGTAAATTTACGGTGAGCTAAGTTTACGCCAAAGTAGACAAGGTATCACAAATATATCTTTACAAGCTGTTGCCCGCGACTCCGTCTGCGGAGAAAAGGGGTATAAAAAATAGCCTAAGACCTATTCTCAGACCTACCGAATATAGATAAAAAATTTCATTACAATGGGTCAAGCCGTTTCGGAGGAGTTCAATAAAAAACACCGTGACACGAGATTTTTATATATTAGACTAGCTGTTGCCCGCGACTCCGTCTGCGAAGAATAATAGGCATACGCAGGTATAAAAAATAGCCTACGACCTATTCTCAGACCTACCGAATTTGGAGAAAGAAGTTTCATAAAAATCAGTCAAGCTGTTTCGCAGGAGTTCAATAACAAACACCGTGACACGAGATTTTTATATATTAGTTTTGATTATTTTTTTTTAATTTTAGGCTATAACCAACACTTATGAATGTCGAAGAATCTACCACCGGTTCGAAAAAACCCTGTTAATAAGAATCGGACAAGAAACTCGACAAGGTATTTTCAAACCAGATCTTCAATGTTATTTGATGACATATATCTAAACAGACATCTATTCTTTTTTTTTACTCAATAACATTTGTAAAAATATTTAAGACAACGAAGACAACATAAGTGCACAAGCGGCCTTATAAGCAAGGGTTTTCACGCGTCACGAGCTCGCCATCTATCACTCACAATGGAAGCAGAATGAGCTAAATCTTCTTGGGAGATACATATATCTTCGATTACTAATATCGACGGATAGGATCCTCCGAAAAGATGGTTAAAATAGTACGATCATATAGAACCCTTTTTCACATAGATTTATTTCTGGTTTTGAAGATGTTCTTTGGAAAAAAATTGCACTAAAAGAAATTTAGGTACATAGTAACTAGCTTCAAAGCCGTGGTGGCCTAGTGGTTTGACCTATCGCCTCTCAAGCAGAGGGTTGTGGGTTCGAATCTGGATGATCCCAATCCGGATGAGTTTTTCGGAATTTATGTGCGAAATCATATTTGAAATTTACCTTGAGCTTTACGGTGAAGGAAAACATCGTAGGAATCCTGCATACACCTGAGAATAAATTCAATGGTGCGTGTGAAGTTCCCAATCCGCACTGGGCCCGCGTGGGAACTACGGCCCAAGCCCTTTCATTCTGAGACGTATATAGGCTGGGATGATGATTGTGATGATGAACTAACTTCAACAAAACATTACAATGTTCCTCCAGCTTGCTTACCATTTTACTCCTTAACTCTGCCACCAAGTTTAAGTTCTAGCATGGAGAGTGAGCCGGTGATATTATTGGCACAAATAGTCGTAGTATTCCATCTTAGGTCTCTAGTCTACAAAATTATCTGCAATTGATGATGGATAGCCCAGTGGTTAGACGTAACTACAAAGCTTGAGGTCCCGGGTCCCGTCCCTGATCGAGGCAGATAGATGTATAACTCAAAAAAAAAATCAATTTCGTTTAATGGTATCAAAAGTACAGAATGTTGATAGTGGTTGGCACCTCTTTTTAAGTATGAAATACCTGTATTAAGTTAAGAGGCACCTTTCTTCCGTTATTATTACAGTTCGAGTTATTACAGTTTGTACCAATTAATTAATTAATTAATAACATTACAATTACTATGTACTTGAAATAGCAAGCTCAAATAGAAAATAAAAATAAAAAATATATATATATAAAAACTGTAACCAAATATTTGATTACTGCTTACTAAAAAATTGGGACTTGCGAACTAGGCGTTACCCATTACAAAACCGTATAACTAGTATTGTGTACACCACAGAATTTGTTTTATAAATATAACTAAAATGTGTGTGGCTATTACTATAAGTTGAGTTATTTATTAAAATACTCAATTAGTTCGGTTAATTATTTCTTTCAGTGTCATCATCATCATCATTTCAGCCGAAAGACGTCCACTGCTGAACATAGGCCTCCCCCAAGGCTCTCCAAACAGATCGGCCCTGTGCCATCCGCATCCAATGCGTTCCCGCTACCTTCACCAGGTCGTCGCTCCATCTTGTTGGAGGCCTACCTACACCGCGTCTTCCGGTCCGCGGACGCCACTCGAGAACCTTTCGGCCCCATCGGCCGTCAGTTCTACCGGCGATGTGCCCTGCCCACTGCCACTTAAGTCTAGCCATTCTTCGAGCTATGTCCGTGACTTTCAGTGTATTACGTATGAAATTGTTCATCATTAAAATCGTTAAAAATTTTTGTTCTCGAGTCTTGGGTGTTTTTTAAGAATGTTTATCCATTGCCTAGTACCCAAAACACATGCTTTTCTTACTTTAGGACTAGGTAAATTGATGTCAAATGCCCCGTGATATTTATTTACTTCTTAATCAGTTATCCTCTAGCTCATCTGTCGCCCTATTTTAATAAAAGTAACAATAACAATGTATAAATTAATAACAATTCGAAAACATTAATAATTTAAATTCTGTTGACGTCTTACTCGAAATATTTCGACAGTTGAACATGAAATAACTTGGTTAACTTTGTGAAGGAATTCGTTTGCTTAACCGCTCTAATTCGGCCCATTAATTCCTGAGCTATGTTGAGGGAAATTAATGAACTTGGGCAATTAACTTTCCAAATTTAAATTCTATTTTAATGTCAGTGATTCATGACGGAGAAAACGCGACCAGCCAGCGCTTTTAGTATCCTAACTTTATACCGTGTACCTATACATTCTTAATTAATAATTCACAACCGTCTTTTTAATTCAAGGACTTTGGAACTGGACATGAACTTAGAAAAATACATATACTATTTTTACTTCCAGCGTTTTACGAAATACCATCATTGCCAAAAAGAATGCGTCGCGAGAAACTTGATAGAAAGACATTGCTTGAAAACAAAAATTGCTCTAAATTCACTTAAATAACACAAGAGAAAGTAAATTAAAAGTATATAAAAGACAATAATTACATGGGTGTAAAAAAAAAAAAAAATCTATTTATTGCCACAACCATACAAAATAAAAAGAAACACAAAGAATACAAAAAAAAGAAGAAGAACAGAAACACAAAAAAAAAAACTTCGTGGCAATAGGCTCAGGCTCAGCATAAATGCTGCCGGTTAGGAAGCCGGCGGCGCTGATTTTCAGCCTGCGCCATATGCGTCATTATCATTGTATCTATTTTTTGTAGGAGTGTATGTACGTGTACGGTTCGGTTATTGACGGACCGCCAAAACATACATATCAATCACAGCGTTGCAGATGCTGGCAGTTTTTTCGACTGCAATGGAACTGCAATAAAAAATGTATGGGCATTTTGGCAGTGGCAGTTATTTAGAATGCAGTGCGTCTGTACCTGTAGAGAACCGCAAGTTTTTTATCATAACAAACGTCTCGAACGCGTTCGCTATTATGCATTAGTACCTGGGCGACCGAGCTCTGCTCGGGCAGAAACTCGGTACCAAGCGTTTTCCCAGAGATAAGACCAAGCTAGATCAATTTTTCAACCCCGAAAAACCCCTAAATACCAAATTTCATCGAAATCGTTGGAGCCGTTTCCGAGATCAAAACACCGGAGGGGTGGGGGGGGTGAGAGGGGAGAGGGGATGCGGGGGAGGGAGCGCGGGGGTATTAAAGGGGGATGAAAATTTCATTGATTTTGCCGTAGAATGCACCTTTTTCAAGATATTTGACAAAAACACCGGAGGGGGTGGGGGGGGGGGGTGAGTCACGTTAAACTATCGTCCGTAAACCGACTTTACAGATAACCGGCTTTTCCTGTTCTGTGCTCCCAATAGGGAACGTGCACATAGACGGTGCTGCCAACTGGTGCCATAAGGGTGCCATCAATTTGAATGTTTTACCTTGATAAGTTTGTTTTACTGTCCGCATAGTGTCTCTTCTGTCGCATTGGAGCTGCCGCCTATAGTTACTGCACGTTCCCTATAATACTTTTTCTAACAAAAAAGTAACTTTTTCTCACAAAAAAGTAACTTTTTCTCACAAAAGAAGAAACTTGACGTTTTCTCATGAAAAATAAACTTAAAAAAAAACTAAAAATCTTGAAAAAAAACGTGGATTCGAACCGAGGTCGGCTGGACCCGCGACCACCCGATTTCTAATGTGCCATTATGATCTGCTCGAAGTCGGCGAAATTTAGCTTTATATTCTAATGCAAACAAAAATAGCCGGAAAACACGAGTAAAAGCGATTTTCTGAAAATGAAACATAGCTAGATCAGTTTTTCATCCCCGAAAACCCCCACATACCAAATTTCATCGAAATCGTTGGAGCCGTTTCCGAGATCCTGATTATATATATACATATATATATATACATATATACAAGAATTGCTCGTTTAAAGGTATTAGATTAGATAGATAGATAGATAGATAGATATACAAGAATTGCTCGTTTAAAGGTATTAGATCGAATGAGATGTCCTATACACACCATTAGAAGCGCTGACCATTTTCCCAAAGAGAGTGATTTTTATTTTAATAATACTGTAACTAGAACATATAAAACAAATCTGGAAATAAATACTAGAGTAGGAATCGAACCAGATCTTCAAGCCGGGTCGCGTGCTGAACAGAGACAGTTACTATTTTTTAATTTTGGAATATTTTGCATAAATTACTGAAGTTAGACAATGACTGGAGACATCAATGCGAATGTGTACATAACTTTTTTATCATCATCATTTCAGCCGAAAGACGTCCACTGCTGAACATATTTAGGCCCGATAGTTCGCCAAACATAGCTAAATTCATAGCTATTAACCAGGTCGTCTCTTCATCTAGTTGGAGGCCTACCTATACAGCATCTCCCGGTCCGCGGACGCCACTCATCAAACCTTTTACAGGTTTTTATTTAATTTGCAATATTTGTATGTATGTGAGCCAACTTTGGGGGCGGCAGGCGTAAGCGTTTGCCTTTGGAATCCAAAAGTTTAATGGTTACTTGACCTGAAATGTGTTTTTAACACAATCATTTTTAATTATTGTGACATTGGAAGACATCTCCAATATTTTTATTTTTTCCTTTTTAATTTTTTTTTGACGGTGGAAGCATTCTACACTTCCACTTAACGTAGATATAGTTAAGATGTAGGTATTGTTTTAGTTTTTTAACTAAGGGGCCCAATACATCCCTGTATTGTTTTTTTTATATAATTATTTTTTTTATTTACCTAATTCTATATTTGTATGATTTTTTTAATTTGTGATTTATTATATTTTAATTTGAAAAGATGACTTTCTGCCAAGTTTCTTGCGGCGCATTCTTCTTGGCAATGATGGTCCTTACGAAAGCGCTGGTAGTTTAAAAAAAATGACATGTAAAAGAGCCCTTTGCGGCCTACTTGCAGAATAAACGTTTTGATTTTTAAGTATTGTAGTGTTAAGGTCAAATCATGCAAGTTGAATTTCACGCACTTTTGATAATCGGATTGACTTGAAATTTAGTAGAGATGTAATTTGGATGCCAGAAGAAGTAAGGTCAAGAAAATGGTTGTATTCAAACATTTTTTTTTTACATAAACTTATTGTTTTTGCCACAGGTATTGCTTCACTTAGTGAATAACAAAACAAAATGTATTTGATCTTGAAATATGCCAGATTAAATACGAGCATCTATTTAAAAAAATCATGAATTACCTCTAAGGGGCAGGGCACACTGACATAGCCACGGCAATAAATTCCAAAACGCAACGTTTGAGTCGTAATAAATATATCTAACTTCCCATCCAAATCATAAATCTTTTACAGCAAAACGTTCGACCCGAATAAAAATCTGAATTCCTGATAAAATATTGCGAAACGATCCTCCAGAGCTTGCGGCTTTAGCTAACTCATTAACATTTATATCAAATGTAAATAGGCTCTGTATCAATCTCATATGCTCGCAAAGCTAGTGAAATGTACGAAAAATGGGAATAAAATAACACAATTTTCCACTTTCTTAGCAGCTTATGTAACAGTATACTTAGTATATTATGAGTGTAATTCGTATCGTAAATACGTACACAGCCATCTTGTTATATTTTGACGTCTTTGGATCATACTCGCTGTATAATTTAGGAGCTAGACTCTATCTGAATAAACGCACGCGTCATAGATTGCTGAAGAACCAGAGGCCGTATTCTCTAAGGCGGAGACCTTTGATCAATTATAACTGTAGATCCACAGTCGCGCGCCCGAAAATGTCCGAGCCAAATGAGCGCCACTTTGATATAAGTGGCCTTCTTTTTCTCAGTACGTTGCGTGAAATTGTCAAGTTTAGCTGTCAAGTGTCAACCGAAATTCGACTGTAATGAAGTAAAGGCTAGGTTCAAATTTCTGTGTAGGTGATGTTTTTAATTATTATGCAAACAAATAAAAAAGTTCGGACATTCTTTGAAGGGGATTTTGTTCGGCAATGTGTATCTTCAGTTATAATTGATCAAAGGCGGAGACGCTTGATTTTGCATTCACTATTTCTTTCTCTCAGACTGTATAAGAAGGTGACAGAAAGATATGGTGGAAGCGATGGTAAATGCACGCGCGTTAGACAATTCGGCCTCAAGTCAGATTTCTGGCTCAGCTCGACTCAGACCAGATGTGTGTGCGTGCCACGTCACGCATACGCACCAGTTGTAATAAATGAAACTGTATGAAAGATGGCATACCAGATGCATGCACACGCCATACGTCTGATCTGCGCCGGCCTTTAAGCGTTTCTTTACTGTTTTTTATTTTATTTTATTTGTAGAGTTAAAACATTTCTTAGTACTACCAAATAATCCTATCCTATTAATCCTATTTACTCATTTTATAAATAAGAAAGCTTGTGAAGATGTTTGGATATTTGTTAGTGGATCACGCAATATCTTAATATTAAAATTTAATTAAACTTGGCGTACAGATGGAGCGACGACCTGGTTAAGGTTGCGGGATCGCGTTGGATGCGAATGGCACGGGACCGATCTGTTTGGCGAGCCTTGGGGGAGGTCTATGGTCAGCAGTGGACGTCTTTCGGCTGAAATGATGATGATGATGATGATGGCGTACAGATGGACCAAATCTAGAATAATCTAAAAATATCCCGATATTGTTCCCGTGTGATAATATTTTAACTCTTAACAAGAATAGAGGGCGCTGTCGAAGAACGTTTAAATAGATAAGTACAGGGGGGGCTACTCCGAAATTCGAAAATCGAAGTTCGTATCGCATCGTCTTGCTCGCTCTTGTATTAAATACTATTAGCGTGAGAGGAATGGCTCGATACGAAGTTCGAATTTTGCACTTCGTAGTATAAGGCCAGGTCGATTCACAAGAGTTGGCACGAATGGATCGAATG
This sequence comes from Archips xylosteana, assembly GCA_947563465.1. Lineage (NCBI taxonomy): Eukaryota > Metazoa > Arthropoda > Insecta > Lepidoptera > Tortricidae > Archips > Archips xylosteana. The sequence continues at coordinate 17,402,515 of OX387347.1, read as the reverse complement.
AGTGAATGAAAGTATCTATGTGTTACCTATTTGAATACACTTCACACAAATATGAAAGTGTCATGCATCAGTCGTTTTCCTACAGAAATGTCAAAGTGACATTGATTTCGTTCATTCCATTCGTGCCAACTCTTGTGAATCGATCTGTACCTAGACTTTCAAGAAGACGCGTTAACTTCGTCTTCAATCACTAGATGGCGTTGTCCGAACTTGTAAAAATTTCTTGTCAAGTTATTTGTAACGTGAGCGAAGACTAGTAGGTAAACACTATGATAACTTAGTGAAATCTATTGTTTATTGTTTCTTTTGCATCTAAAGCGACAAACGTTTGATATTGATCGTCAGATTAATATCTAATTCTTTATCAAACATTACTGTGACAATAAGTGACTTATAAGAATATCCGTACTATTTTATAAGAGTTATGTTATAATGATCGTTTCGTTCGAATTACTTGCCTTCAGGAAAGTTAGGCAGAGATAACACCCGCATCTCCAAAATCTCCCCTAATTGGTTCTCCATTATACTTTAATTTCTTTTCCGATTGGCTAATAGCTCTGAAACACTTTCTGCGTTCGAATTTGACGTGCTGAGAACGAACTTTGCATTGATATCATCGGAAATACTTGACATCTATATTTTCTATTCTAGTCTGAGAAAAAGGTTAAAGGTTTGGTTATATTTAGCTGTCATTTATTTTCTCAGAAGCTTAGTTCTATCTAACACCGGTTTTTTGTTATTTAACATTGCCGAATTGATGTTTCTACGCTAAATCGTACTATATTATAAGCTGCCAACATTCAAAAAATCTTTGATGTCTTTGTTGAGATGTATTATTATAAGAGTACTAGCTGTTGCCCGCGACTCCTTCTGCGAATAATAGGGGTAAAAAAATAGCCTACGACCTATTCTCAGACCTACCAAATACGGAGAAAAAAAATCATAAAAATCAGTCAAGCCGTTTCGGAGGAGTTTGATAGCAAACACCGTGACACGAGATTTTTATATAAGTATATTAGATAAATAAAGTGTATTATGTCAAGTTTCTCCGATCTCAAATGGAAGTCAAAGTCATAACATCTTTGTTCAATGTCGAACACTGCAGTCTGTCTACCATCGGTTTGGAAAAGCTCTCTTGAGAAGAATCAATTATTGAATTAAAAGTTTAACACATTAGATACGCTAATAGATACTATATTAGAAAGCTACGCTAGATAAGAGCTAATATCAATGAATACACTAGATATAAATATATCTTAAAAAAGATGCACAGATTTATATGCTCCAGCTGATCGGAAAAATGAAAGAACGACTAGAAATCTGTTAAACTAGCTGCGGTATAATATACCTAGCTACGCTTATTTAGCAATGGTTTGTAATTTCAAATAAACAATGAGAATTGTTTAAAGCAAAACGTTATTATAGAAATACATTTTTTGCTGACGGTATTTCATTATTACATTATTGTCGGGCATGTACCAAACTTCGAGATAATCCGAGCACTGAAAGTGAATAAAAAAATTGTTGCAAGATATGAAACATCATGCCAAAAATCAGATGGCATACTCGTAATGACAAGGCAAAAACATGGCCCAGGCTTACCAAAATCTCCCACTTAATAAATCAAGATTTAAAAAACAGAGATAGATAGAAACTTTATTGTTTAGATAGAAACTTATATCTTGTTTATCTTGGAAAACCCGACGATCGAGAAATACACCTTAGTAAACACATTTTTGTTATAAGTTGGGTAGTATTGATATATTTGCTTGGATTTTAATTCAAATAGTTGTTTGCGCTAGTACAGGCTGACGAAATTAAGTTTGGCTATATCTTCAACAAGTAATTGTAATACGACTCTGTGTCGTTCTCTAACTATACCTACATTAAACTTGTGTGGGCCCACAATAGAAAGATCTCTCACCAACTCGATGTTATACCTGGAAACGGAAGTCTCAAGGAAGAGTGCTGGAATTATACAGTCAAAACCGTTTATAACGACATTCAAGGGACTGCAATATTTGATCGTTAAACACGGTTGGTCATTGTAACCAGTGTGACTTTGGTATATAAGATCGTGTTGGGTTTTTTTCTTGGTCGTTACATCCAATATGCCGTTGTAATTGGTGTCGCTTGTGCTTGTGTTGTTTGTATAAATCCGACTTCGTTAGCTTCAGATAGTTAAATGCTTTGTGAGTTCTACCGAGTGTATCGCAATCAGAAGAATGAATTCACCATTTTATTTCGTTATATACCACTGGATCTGTCACTGATGGCACAAAACGGAAAAAAACTTCCGTCTAGTGCCACTGACAATTTTTCTACTAAAGTAGAGCTTGTCTAGTTTGACATGACGCGCCCCACCACCGCGATTGCGCACGGGATTTGGAGCTCAATTTGAGCTACAATAGAGTCTATTGTAGCTTGAATTGAGTTTCGAATTCTGTGCGTGAGTGCAGTGGTGGGGCGCGTCATTTTAAACTAGACAAGCTATACTAGGAATCAAATAAAGTAAAAATTAATAAAATAATTCGTATTTGGGCCTTTTTTTCTCTATTCGTTTTTATTTTATTTGTTTGTTTTATGAAGCTATTTATTTGAATTTTATTTAGGAATTTTAATTGTGATTAATTTATTGAATTTATGTGAGTGTTATTGATGTTGTTTGACTGTGTTTTAGTATGTGTATGATTTTTTTATTGTGGTTTATGACATATTTTTGTACTGTTAAATTGATTATTATATTATTATGTATTCGTATTTAAATTAAAGAATGTTATTTTCCATAAGCTACTAACGCATTGCTTCCAAAAAATGACCAACACTTATGTAAAAATCTCATTAAAAAGTGACACTGGCACTAGACGGAAGTTTTTTGCCGCTTTGCGCCATCAGTGGCCGATCCAGTGGCATACAACGGTATAAATGGAATTCACAAAGCAGAATTCTCGTCTGTTCTGAGCTCTTAGTGAACAATACACAAGCTAAGTCACTCACTTAGATATTGACGAAATAATAACTAAACTCAATAAAAACCGGACAACACACAGTAAACCGGTGCCTGACCTCGTATTAGAGCTAAACTTTTAAATGAAACACCCGGCACACGCTCGTGATACATTGCCGAAATCGTATTTCTCTTAACCATAGTTTTAGGTACAGTCATGGATATAAATCATCATCATCATTTCAGCCGAAAGACGTCCACTGCTGAACATAGGCCTCCCCCAAGGCTCGCCAAACAAATCAGTCCAGTGCCATCCCCCGCCGTTGCCAGGCTGTCGCTCCATCTTGTTAGAGGCCTACCTACACTGCGTCTTCTGGTTCGTGGACGCCACTCGCGAACCTTTTTGCCCCATCGGCCATCATCAGTTCTACGAGCGATGTGCCCTGCCCACTGCCACTTGAGTCTGGCGATTTTTCGAGCTATGTCGGTGACTTTAGTTCTCGCGCGGATTAGCCACCACGGAGGATATAAATATAATTGAGATATTCATGTTGCTTATGTATGATGTAATTTAGTTTTTCTAAAAAAAGGCATTAAAAAAAGGGTATAATATATATACAGCCAACACCAACACCTATGGTTAGTGGCATAGAGGTGTATAGATATTTTTGACGTCTAGGTTGAGCTTGTCTAACTACTCTTATGCCTTATGTAACTGTGGTTGCAGATTTATTTAATTATCAAAATCAAATTTATTCCTTACGACAATAATGACGTCGTTTGAAATCACTTCTCAATAAATGACAGTAAATGCAAACAAATCATGTGAGTGACTATAGCTAAACCGTTTAAATGAGTCCTCGCTCACGCGGTACAGGGGCTGGGGGTAGGGGCAAGTGCTGTACCTGTGGACATTTTCCAAATTTTGATCTAATTTTGATGTTAAATGAAAAACTGTCTAGATTATTATCATTTATTTGCCTTTGCAACACATCATGTTTAATGATATCTTGCCTTACAAATACTGCATGCATTTCTTGACTTTTTGATATATTTTTTACATATAAACACACATGAGACATGAGGTAGAATAGTTTCTTTTCCTCCAAGATAACTATTTAATTTCTTGAACTTGGTTTTTTGTCTACTTTCTTTGGTAACTTGTTTACACAAGTAATTTTACACGGTAGTTTTGCTACGTGACACTGAAATTTAACAAAACATTAAATTGTCCACAGGTAAAATCAGTAATGTTGAACCTATGGACAGTCCAAAGGTACAATCATGAAGATGTCCACAAGTACAAATTCAACACTTTAAATTTTAAAATTATACTGTGTGGTCACATTTAAAACCACTCGTGACAAGCGAAAACTTAAGGAAAGAACGATCAAACCTTGAAATTGAATATGTAATTACATACGTACTCGTATCATTCACCGTATTTACAAAGAACACGTTTAAAATAAGGGTAAAAAATTACTTTTTGGTACAAAAATGTTTCACAACCGCATGTGGCACATTTCCATCCATTTATAAAAATGGCGTTTAGCTAGTGTTGCCATATGAGAAAAATGATTTTCGCCTAAGTACACGATATTAGTCTATTCTAGTTGTTTTTCCAATACCTGCAGTGTCCAAAGGTACAATCGTCCACAGGTACAGCACTTGCTCCTATGAGGACAAAGGGCACCGGGAGAGGTGCGGGCGGCGAGCGCGCCTCGTGTGCCAGCCGCCCGCACCTCTCTCGGCCCCCTTTGTCGTCTACCCCCGCGCCTCTGTACCCCGCGGGAGGACTCATTTAAACGGTTTAGCTATAAGCTAAAATTATGCGCGCCCTTCTCCTGAATCTGTCGATTTTGATGTGTGCGTGCAAAATTAATTACGACTCTTCATCTGTTTGGGAGCGTCGACTATTCCGAGAACTATCAGTGTGCATCATCATAATCGACAAATCGCATGAAAAATCCCGTGCGTAAATGCGGTGGTAGGGTGCGTCGTTTTAAATTAGACAAGCTATAACGTACATATTTATATTTATGACCTCGACTGTACATGATGAATTTTCTAAATGAAACATGTCCCTTGACATTTGAAGCTATATGTGGTGGCGCAGGGACGGATTTAAGGTGAGTTTAGAAACAAAATACTCGAGTGTTACTGAGTACGCGTAAAAAAAAGTTAATTTAAAAATTCGTGTTGACTGCATTGAATGAAAGTATCAAATCAAAATAAAATACACCATTTTAACTTGGAGCTTCCAGAAAATTAATGAAGTTTAATTTTGTTATAGGTAGTTGTGATTTTGAGTTGACACGTTTTAGGTAAACAAAAAAAAATCTTTTTCATTCTTTAAAACATTTGCAATTTACCATGAGCTTTACAAACAGTGAAGGAAAACATCGTGAGGATACCTGCATACACCTGCGAAGAAATTCAATGGTGTGTGTGACGTTCGCAATCCGCACTGTGGGCCCGCGTGGGAACATCAGCCCAAGCCCTCTCATTCTGAGAGGAGGCACAGGTCTGCAGTGGGACGTAGGTATATAGGCTAGGATGGGGTGTGTAATTATCGATAGTACCTGGGCGACCGAGCTCTGCTCGGGCAGAAACTCGGTACCAAGCGTTTTCCCAGAGATAAGACCAAGCTAGATCAATTTTTCATCCCCGAAAACCCCCAAATACCAAATTTCATCGAAATCGTTGGAGCCGTTTCCGAGATCAAAACACCGGAGGGGTGGGGGGGGAGAGGGGGGGGGGGAGGGGATGTGGGGGAGGGAACGCGGGGGTATTAAAGGGGGGATGAAAATTTCATTGATTTTGCCGCAGGATGCACCGTTTTCAAGATATTTGACAAAAACACCGGAGGGGGTGGGGGGGGAGGGTTAGTCACGTTAAACTATCGTCCGTAAACCGACTTTACAGACAACCGGCTTTTCCTGTTCTGTGCTCCCAATAGGGAACGTGCACATAGACGGTGCTGCCAACTGGTGCCATAAGGGTGCCATCAATTTGAATGTTTTACCTTGATAAGTTTGTTTTACTGTCCACATAGTGTCTCTTCTGTCGCATTAGTGCTGCCGCCTATAGTTACTGCACGTTCCCTATAATACTTTTTCTAACAAAAAAGTAACTTTTTATCACAAAAAAGTAACTTTTTCTCACAAAAGAAGAAACTTGACGTTTTCTCATGAAAAATAAACTTAAAAAAAAAAAACTAAAAATCTTGAAAAAAAACGTGGAATAGAACCGAGGTCGGCTGGATCCGCGACCACCCGATTCCTAATGTGCCATTATGATCTGCTCGAAGTCGGCGAAATTTAGCTTTATATTCTAATGCAAACAAAAATAGCCGGAAAACACGAGTAATAGCGATTTTCTGAAAATGAAACATAGCTAGATCAGTTTTTCATCCCCGAAAACCCCCACATACCAAATTTCATCGAAATCGTTGGAGCCGTTTCCGAGATCCTGATTATATATATACATATATACAAGAATTGCTCGTTTAAAGGTATTAGATAGATAGATAACAACATTTGATATAATCTTCTTTTCATAAAACAACATTTGATATATTTTCAAATGGTATAATCACTCATTTGATATAAATAACGTTTGGTATGATTTTAAAATATATTATTTTATATGGTATAACGTTATTATATATTCTGTTGTTACATCTCGTGAGACGCAACCATTTGCTTTGTGTAGGGGGTTGCATTTCTAACCTAACCTAACCTACTTTTCTGGCATTAAATACAACCATTATTATAATATAACCATCATTATATAATGAACGTTATATGAAAAGTTGATTATATCAAATGATAATATATTAAGTGTTGTTATAAGATTCAATAATTATATCAAATGAGCGTTATAGCGACTGAAGTTATATCAAAAGTTTTAATAGACATCGTTGCGCACCCGCTGGGATGATGATGACGATGATGACGATGATGATGATGATGATGATGATGATGATGATGATGATGATGATGATGATGATGATGATGATGATTCTTTAAAAACTAGTTGGGGTAAAACAACTAATATTAATTTTGTAGGTGTATAACTGTACTGTACTCTCATTACAGACTCACTTGCGGGTAGTCTGTAGATCACAAACTACCCCGAATCTACATACACAATAATAACCAGAGTTTAATAATTAATAAAGTCAGTCTAGATTTTTTCTTTTAGCGTCCGCAATTCCCCCATCCTCCCCTGCAAGTTAAAAAAACATTAGGTGCTCACTGCTCATATCACTCAGTACAAAAATGTTTCTTTGTGAGGTCGTATATACAGTTTGTACACACAAGCTGGCACGGGAACCGTTTGTCAGTGATCAAGCCAATGACGTATAACGTATAACGTATAACATAGTAGATTTGCATTATGACGTCGTAAAGTATCCTACGTATAGTACGCAAGTGTTCCCAGATAACATATGAGTGTTTTGTGATATAACTTTGTTTGAATATGATGACAAGAACAGATACCAAATAACCTATCGACGCATTAGTAGATAATAATTATCTATTGGAGACTGGACTGGACTATTTATATAGTTTTTTTTTTACACAAAACTGACCCGTGATTGACCACTAAAGTGAAGATGAGGCACACACTGGTTCAGTAGCAGCCTATCCACTCTAGCCATGAAGAGCTCAAGGTTGTATTTATCTGGAAATACAGACGACGGGAGCGAATTCCATTTCTTAGCAGTTCGCATTAGGAAAGATAACGCGAAGCGCTCCTTCCAGTTCTCCAATAGATATTTATAAGACACCTTTGGGACGGTTTCGGTTGGATTCAGTGGAGCGTTGAGCCCGAAGACTCATCGGTGACAGTCCGTCGTCCGAGAACACGCTCCAAAGTCTCGAACACCACCGTAGAGTTGCTTGAATGTCTGATTGTTACCGGATACATTATGATAAGTTTGCGTAAAACTGTGCATTAAGTACTTAACTGATCATTATATTTTGGTATGGAGATAGTATGACAACCTCAGACGCACATAAGATTATTTTCATCCAGGAAAATTGCGTAGTTTCAGCGGGATAGCGATAAACGAATTCTTCGCAGACGAAATCGCGGGCAACCGCCAGTACGCTAAAATAAAACCGGCCAAATGCGAGGCAGACTCGCGCACCGAGGGATCCGTACAAATTTGTAGATATGTCAAAATAGCCGCAAACAGCCGTAACTACAATAATCCAGTGTTAGCAGAACTCTGCTTCTAATTGAAATGCACATAGTGTGAGATCATTTTATATTGGTTAGTCAGGACACCCTTAATATTTAATTTAATGATATTTTTATTATTTGTTGTTGTATCGGCCACAGTAATACATAATCGGTGAAAATTTCAAGTGTCTAGCTACCGCCATTATAGAGATCGAGTTAAAAATATTGGAAAAAGACCTGTAGGCTTATTGTCTAACGCTTCTGACGCTTGCCTTCGCAATCACTATCTCTTTCTGTCAAACGGTATAAGATGATGACAGAAAGAGATGGTGAAAGCGAAGGCAAGCGTCAGAAGCGTTAGACAATACGGCCTCTGTTTCTTGTATGACGACCCCCTTTAATTTGTAACTTGATTTATTTTTAGTATTTTTTAATTTAGCGGCAACATAAATATATCATTGGTGAACATTTCAACTGTCTAGCTATCACGGTTCATGAGATACAGCCTGGTGACAGACAGACAGACAGATGGACAGTGGAGTCTTAGTAATAGGATCCCGTTTTTACCCTTTGGGCACAAAACCCTAATAATTTAAAACTAAAACATGCCAGTAAAAGGAGCCCTCTTCGGTGTGGTTCAAAAGATACTAGCAGTGTACCCTTTCTGAATTGTTAAACACACACACAACGTCGAACGTCCCATTTGACTTCCGGATGTCCGCTCAATCAATAATGCCGGTTTGGTTTGAATGCTGTGTCCATAGCATTGTAGAGACACTGTAGTGAAGCCATTCATAGGTTTGCGTGCTTTGAAGTGAAAATAACCCATACACTGAAATAATTCCCTTCAATCTCAAGTTCATTAATTACTTTAAGAGATCATAGACCAACATCAATAGCGAGTTAACAGAACAACATTTTTTTTATACAATAGAGGCTTGCGTTTGACCACAATCATGCCTGATGGAAAGCAAAGATGTAGCCTACAATGAAGCACGCTTGCCTAGTAAATGCTCATTCACCCTAAACTTGAATTTTGGGGAATAAGTAGAAAGAAGGTCGTTGAGTGCGGTGTTGTGCGCGCCTTCAAGCAGTGCAAACCGTACAACAAATACGGGCCACTGTAACTGGTACGCGCGCACTGCAGAATGGCTTCTGTAGGCAACAGGCCGGAACACGACGAGAGTCGCTTGGCGGCCTGGCCAACTCGGATTTCAATTCCGCATTTTTTTTTGGACCAAGTTACAGCTTAGGTGTGGCAATATAGAGTGCCGATACAAAAACAATGTCAAGATAATCGCGGGTAGTTCGAAAAACTCGCGCGGCCAAACGAACAATCTACTATTTTAGCAAGATTTAGGCATTATAGTACGCGGCCGCGTATGGCTAAAACATCTTTTAAAAATGCTTCACACTCGAGTTACCTACAATGTAAATTATTTATAATTATTTATTTTAACTATGCAATTTTCCTGGACTAAAGTACCCTACATCCTTACCAAGGTCTCAAATACCAAATTTCATTTAAATTAATTCAGCTGTTTAAGCGTGAAGGAGTAACAGACACCGAGCCAATATATTTCTCATTCATAATAGTAAGGAAGTCAGGATGCCTAATTACTTTCACTGTTACGGCAATCTTTCAAACACAACCATCAGGGCCCACTGTAATTTTCCTGAAGCAATAACCCTTTCAAAGGCAAAAATACCTGAATTTCATTGAACAATCATTTATCAAACAAGGTTGCTTCCGCGTCCGGACTGATACTTTGAGTACGGTAAATAGGTTGAAGGGTTATTGAAAATGGAGTCCGGTCGTAAGTTTTGTATCGATGAAACTTTTTAGGGTTGATATAGATCTGTTCGCGTAAGAAGGCGCGCCCCTCCAAAATTTACGAATGTAACTGTACTCGTAGAAAGGATGAGATTCTTTATAATAATTAAACTTTCATATTTTTTGCGTGTTTACATAAAACCACAGAATATATAATAGTACTAACGTACAGAATGGCCACGCTCCGCCCCGCACCGATTCGAGTTACCCCTCCCCCCAAGGCGCCATTGCTTGTCGCCGCTGTTCACCAGTATGGTGCGCGCGCGATGTATGTAGGCGTACGCGTGTACAGACGTCGTCGTGCTTATGTAGATTCAAGAACGCGTATTTTGTGCGTCGTGTCCGCCGTGTGATAAAACATAACATAATATACAGAGCGAATCCTAAGTTGTGAACAGAAACTATTGTTTCTAACTCAGTTGATGTTGGATAATATAATGCTCTAACTCATTTGTTTTCATCATCATCCCAGCCTATACTCGTCCCACTGCAGGGCATAGGCCTCCTCTCAGAATAAGAGGCCTCGTGCCGTAGTTCCCACGCGGGCACAGTGCGGGTTGGGAACTTCACACACACCATTGAATCTCGTCGTAGTTGTGACCAGGTTTCCTGGCGACGTTTTTCATTCACCGCAAAGCTCATGGTAAATTTCAAATGTAATTTCACACGTAAATTCCAAAAAGTCTGAAATGTGAATTCGGTTTCGAATCCACGACCCACTAGTTGAGAGGTCAGTCACAGGTCAAACCACTACACTACCATGACTTCATAAAGCTAGCAGTTAACTAGTATAAACCCCTGTTTCATCATCCATTGATCAAATTTATTTGACGGATAAATGTGATGCCGTCTCTGTTTGTTTTGTTCGAATAGACGGAGACGGCGTCACATTTATCCGTCAGTTAAAATTAATCAGTGGGTGGTGAAACAGACCCTAAATGAAGAGTACACGGAAAGAACATTGACTAGTCACCTTTTTTGAAAAATTAGATTTTAATCTCAAAATGTAGAGCTCGCAAAATACTTCTTACCATTAGATTAAATATGGATATCTAAAAATAATAAACAGGGTGAAATCAAAATGGTGATACAAAATTATGTGTGTTTCTTACTCAGTTAAGTCAGTTAGTTAGTATACTTAAGATGTATGTCATTTGATAACAATGTAGATCTGATTGAAAAAAATATACCTTGTTGAGTTTCTTGCCGGTTTCTTCTCAACAGGGTTTTTTCCGAACCGGTGATAGATTTTTCGACGTTCATACGAGCATCAATTGATGCCTAAATTGAATAAAGAATTTTGACTTTGACTTTGACTTTGAATGCTCGGCAACATAATACATTAACTCATTTGTTAAACTAAGGGGCTGTTTCACCACCCATTGATTAATTTTAACTGATGGATAAATGTGATACCGTCTCCGTCTATTCGAACGAAACAAACAGAGACGGCATCACATTTATCCGTCAAATAAATTTGATAAATGGATGGCGAAACAGGAGGTTAATCTGATAAAATTTAGGATGTTCATACTAAGTTGAAATGAAATCATGGACTCAATGTATGGACACCTATAATTTAATACTACTAATTAAAACAAACGAGTTACCTAGTGCATTATATTGTCTAGCATTAACTGATTAAGAAACACTCGTTTTGTATCACCAGTTTGATTTCGCCTTGTATATTTTTTCACTTTTAAAAAGAAATGACTAACTTCCAATAATTGTTCGTGGTGACTAAACTTTCAAACCGCTATAACTCAAAAAGTTGCTAAGGTGACTAGACTTATTCTTTCCAAGTACCCTTGAAATCTAGTAGTTACGTCTTAATATCGGGAGCTCGTCATCATCATCACTTCAGCCAAAAGACGTCCACTCCTGAACATGGGCTTCCCTCAATTCTCGCCAAAGTCCAAATAGATCGGTCCAGCGCCATCCACATACAACGGTTTTCATCTGACTATTAAAATGCAATCCCCCAAATATAAAAAAACCGGCCAAGTGCGAGCCGGACTCGCGCACCGAGGGTTCCGTACAAATTTATATGTATCTATGAACATCCAGTCTTAGCAGACCCCTGCTCCCAAGCAAAATGTGCGCAGTGGTCCCTCATTGTAGATTGGTGACTGATATAGACAGACAGACAAAAAAAATTATGCTTTTCGCAATTTTTCCTTTATCTGTGCTATGAGACGTTGCTTCGTACCAAACTTCAAGATTCTGAGTTTACGGGAAGTACCCTGTAGGTTTTGATTCCCTTGCGAGTGTCGACAATTTGCACAAATTTGCGGCATAAAAGGCTTTACCTTTTGATTGCGTTAAAAATTTATGCTTTTCGCAATTTTTCCTTTATCTGTGCTATAATACGTTGCTTCGTACCAAATTTCAAGATTCTGAGTTCACAAGAAGTACCTTGTAGGTTTTGATTCCCTTGCTAGTTTCGAAAATTTGCGGAAATTAGAGGCATAAACGGCTGTATCTTTTGATTGCGTTGGCTTAGAAGTTTGATTTTTTCACAGCTCCAAGGGGCAGTAGACCTAAGTTTTTGATATAAATTTCAGCTTGATACTTTCACGCGTTCCTGAGAAAAAGGGTCTTGACAGACGGACTGATGGACGGACGGACGGACGGACAGCAAAGTGATTCTATAAGGGTTCCATTTTTTCCTTTTGAGGTACGGAACCCTAAAAAAAAACAGTCAAACGCATGAAATATTTCAAACGAATCCACGTTTCTTTCAATCTGGAAAAGTCAAAGAAAAAAACTAATCACGCGTGTGATCTGAACCCCGAATTCGCAACGTGTCCCGGGCAAATTGATCCACCCCGGGCCGCCCCAATTTTTATCCAGTCCTTCCGGGATTCGCAAGTACCTGGGCGAAACCTCCATACTTCTAGATTGACAATTTTCGCATATTCTGAGTTATAAAAATAAAAAAAAAAAAAAAAAATCATTTATTTCAGGACTAGGAGTCCCATATACAATGTGTTAGTTACATTCTTAATACCTATGTTAGTAAGAGCATAAGATAAAATAAAATATGAATTTAAAATCAAAATCGCAATCAGAATTAAATAAAAAAATCAAAGTCAAATACCTAAATAATTAAAAATTCAAAAATTAACATTAAAATTTAAATCAAAATTTGAATAAAGTTACAATTTACATTTAAAACAACACATAATAAAACATTATATGCACGCTGGGAGATTTATAGGCTTTTGGGAGGTGTTATTATTATGAAACGATTATCCTTGATATAATCTATACTAGCTGTTGCCCGCTACTACGTGCAAAGAATTCGTTTATCGCTATCCCGCGGGAACTATGCAATTTTCCGGGATAAAAAGTATCCTATATGTTAATCCAGGTTTATAAACTGTGTGCCAAATATCATCAGAAACCGTCAAACCATTTTAGCGTGAAAGAGTTACAAAACAGAGCCTGTGAAACATGTTGGATGGATAGCCATACATTCATTCATCCATCCATCCATACAAACTTTCACGTTTATATTATTAGTAAGATATTTATTTTCACGCAGGAAAAATGCATTGTTTCAGATTTGAAAATATAAAATAATCTTAAATAAATATTATATCTAAATCTCATTATGCCCTACATGTAACTGAAAATTCAGGGTTTTACTATAGCCAGCACAAAATTACAGGAGGTTGAAAATAGCCTGAATGGCTTCGAGAAAAGGATGGTACGGCCGTGCCTTTGTTTTGCTCGACTTGGCGGGGGCACTGCCAGGGTACCAAGGCGTTGAAAATATTTATAAGTACAACTCTATGCTATTAACCTTATGATTCGTGTTTACGTATGAAGGGTCACGGAAAGAACATGTCTAGGTTTCCGGACGATAGTTTAACGTGACAACGTCACAACAATACATTGAAAAAACAAAAATGAAACCAGGCGGTCACCCATCCAAGTACTGACCGCGCCCGACGTTGCTTAACCTCGGTGATCGGATGAGAACCGGTGTTTTGTCAAATATCTTGAAAACGGTAATTACCCGAGCGCTAGTACTAAGATTGTACATCCTGGCGCGCGCTGCTCTCCTGTATATCCTGGCGTTCACTGCGGCGACTAGACATGTTCTTTGCGTGTACCCTTCAATTATATTTGATGCGATGGCTGTATACACATCTGTGCCTTCGACTGTGTGTTCTGTGTTTTTGTTAAAAAAAAAACTAAAACATGTTAGTAAAAGAAGTGAAGAAGATACTGCCAATAGATAAAGCCTCATGCCGCTTGGACCCACGGGCCAAGCGTCTCAACAATGAATGAGACAAAGTCGTATTTGTATAACTAAATAATAAACCTTATTTGTTTGTCTATTACTTTGTTTTTACGTAGATGATAATTGCCGATTTGAAAAATCTTATGAGGTTTTTGTCGTGGGAACACCCGTGGGACGGAGACAAAGTCCTAGTATGATAGTATCCAAAGTCGTCGTAAGCGAATTTTCTGAAAAAACTTTTTAGTTTTTCAAATAACTCGTTTAGAATACATAGACAGGAATGTCCGTGTTTTTTTTTTCAGTACTAAACCATTTTAACATTCGCCTTTTTCATCTCGAAAATTAACCAAGAATTCACATTACTCTCCCTAAAAAATAACATCATTACACTGAGAGCTTTCAAGCAATTGGGTTAAACGATTTTACACGCACTTATACATTTACGTATACACTTATATTATATACATTAAGAGAGAATAAAAATAGAGCGTCACGTTTAGTGTAACCGAGTTACATAATGTTGTTATTTCTTAAGGATCGTGACCTTTTCATTCAATTATCATATTGCTTTACGGAAAACGTGTTATCCCATCGTGGGGAGTCGTAACGTGCTGTTTTTATTACGCAACTCAAATATCGAGTGTTGATAAAGAAATTCTAGTTCGTAAATACATTGCAAGTGATTAAATGATGTCTGAAAACTTTTACCAATCGAAAACTTTGCACAGTTTTATTGAATTGCTAAAGCATTTAATAGTGGAGTTAACCTAAGACTTCGCTCGCGTGAATAAATTTAAATATCGGGATTTAACCAAGTAACCGGGATTTTTACAAAAACTACATCATCTTCATTTATGTTGCATAATGAACACCCTTGGTAAATTTGATGTCATGTGTCTAGACTTAGCCGTTGAAAATGTAGGAGGTTACGTTATGTTGGTATTCCGAGGGGTTGGTATTCGATTGTAGCCCAGCTCCGAGGAAAATTTGGTTTGTCCACCACAATCAGCAACGCATTCTTTCTTATTTCGGATACACTGCGTAGAGGCGATAAAAGTCTGGAAAAACTGATTTAAGTTGGGGACACCGAAGGCAGAAGATCGTGCAGTTATTCACCAACAAGATGAACCAATCAAGTGAAAGGCTCGTCGTCCGCCAATTTCTACGCGATCGTAAGAGATGCGCTGGACAGAGGGCGTACAACGCTGATACTGACCACAATACTCAGACATAAGGCTGACCGATCCAGGAGAAGGAGAATACTTCAAAGGCCAAGCTCTTTATATTAAATTTCAACTAAATATGTCCAGCTGTTTTTGCGGGAAAAGTAACAAACGCTCCCAAATATTCGCATTTATAATATTAGTAGGACTTAATTAATTTGCCGCCTGATACCATTCAGATAGTATTACTTACGGGTGGGTATAGTGTGCGTAGCGCGAGCCTCCCGGCCGTAGCTCGTAGCTCGCTACGACGGGGCGACGAGGGCTACGCTGCAATTAAAGGCTGCGGCTACGCCGCGCAACCTCGCTCCCCCAAGACAATGGACCTACATTCCCATTGTGGCTGAAATGTCAATAGGTCCCAAAGATGGCCGGTTCTAATCATAATTCTGCGTCCTTAAACTTGTCAAGTGTAACAGCACGGTAGAGTGGGCAAGTGCAGGCCCAGTCCCCGTGACCTACATCGGCGACCCTCGCTCAGGAAGCTGCTAATTTCCACCGCGCGGTGCCGACGTCACGGCGCGGGGCGGGGCGCCGCGCTGCCTGCCGCCTGCCGCCGGCCGACCAGTCCGCCGCCCCACTTCGGTCCGAACGCACGCGTTACCAACATCGCGTACAGACGATAAACACGCAACCTGACAACGCCGCCACACTCAATTACTCAAACGTGTACCCTTTAATTCTGTTCAAGTGCGATAAATGTGAAAAAATATTTTTCTATCTCAACTCTGTGATAGCGAGAGGCGGGCGGAGGCTCGGGCGGGGCGAGTTCTCCTGACACAGTGGCTCAGTCGGCCGCGGGTCGCCGAGTGGCAAGCACCATCGATTTTCTCCACGCAACAGTACGCGAGGTACGTAGCGTCACGTGAGAGTATTTTCATCGCGGCTATTTCCACGCGCAGCGTATTTCGAGCGGATGGTAAGCGTTCAAGGCCGCGTCTGTTTGCGATTACGTTTTCGAGTTTACGTTGATGTTGTGATCGGCATCATCTCACGTGGTTGTCTCGGCAGGACGAATCGCCGTCACGGCTGTGCTGGCGGGCACGTGTCACGAATACATAATACGATAACGCTGAACGCAAGGTTCTGTGTCGTCGGCGCATCATGTTTTTCTTATTGTCTTGCAAATACTCGCGTGGGATAATTAGACTAGATAAGAAACTAAGCATCGTCGGTAATTCAAGGTGAGATGGTAAAATGGATTAGAGTGAATTATTTGGGCAGGTGTGGGACTGTTTTGTCCACGTTCCTGTGATGGGCACGATCATGACCTACAGATCGCAACGTTCTAAATCAAACGGACAGTGATACGCGAATTGGCATCTGTTCAAAGCGCGGTTCATTCAATGCGGGCCACGATCGTTACACGAGACCACCAGACTACATACATGATATTTTATCGATAAACTTAGCTCTACGATTTACATATGCATGTACGAAGAAAATTTTGCTAACTTAAGGAAATTTTCATTTTCTTACTTAAATTTGTTTCATCGTATCGACATTTTCCGCAGCTCGCCGTCGCCATAAAACAGTTATTAAATCCTTATCGCTCATATTTCGCAATTATTTCAGTCGAGAACGAAAAAATATTTTTCCATGACAAAACACTTTAATTAACTGTGGAGCTCTGAAAAAGTATTTACTATTATTTTAAAATGAAAAAAAAACCTAATCTTTTTAAGCTTTGTCTCCGATCTCCGAATCTTCATTCGAAGGTCGGATGCTGTTTTAACGAAAAAAACTTGGTAAAAAGGAGGCAGTCTTCCGTTCCACTGCCAAGTGACCTTTGATAAAAGATCGGTCCACTGATTCTCACATCCACTTCCTAAAACCTACTGAATTTATCATTGAGAAAAAAATAACCTCGGGGTTACTGAATGGACAAAGGTAAAATCAAAGTGGAGCTACCAGCATTGTCTTTCATGCTTGTTTTTAAATGTGTTCAACAGAGCCTTCTCTAATTGATCTTTTGTAGACCATTTACTTTTTAATCTGCGTTGTTTGTTTGTTTTTCTATGCAGCATTCTAATCATAGTACTTAAAGGTACTCACAGACAAAATAATTACGAAAGTTATATATTTAATCAGTTTTGATTTTCTCTATGCATATTAAATCACTATTTGCCTGTGCTCTATCCCACTTTTATCTCATAATTGACAATAAAATAAAAATTTACAAGTAACTTTTCTCAAAAATGTATACCTACCTGTAAAGAACCTTTCTCATGGTCACTGTTGTTATCCGTTCCCAGGTACAAATTTATGTGTTTGTATTGGTATCGCAGTTGATTGACACACTTTGCCTTGACGCCACGCGTGCGTATTGTAAACATACGTGACATGCTACCCAAATTAATCGAATGGTCAATCTCCCAAATACATACAATTGAATCCTTATAAATTAAAGGAGAGAAAGGTACTGAGAGATAGCTGTTTAAGTTTTAAAGCCGCAGTGAGCAAAGTTACTGCGATTGTTTGAAATACATCAAATGAAACTGACCAAGCACTAAATGCAGAGGTACTTTCGGGGCTGGACTAGTCTAAAGCAGTGTTTTAGTAATGTTTTGTACTTAGTTCGTTAATTGCCTCTACTTTTAAAAATATCATGGGAACGTTTTCCAAATCCGTCAAATGGGTTAAAACATTTATTTATTTAGCCATGTCAACATAAACAAGACATACATAACGAGTTATTGTCAAAATTTTAAAAGCATGCTCAAAATTTAGAATGCACCCTGTGTGTTCTGATCTAGATTTGAGTGTGGCTTTGCTACACTGACTTCGTTTTAACCCCCTTGATAAACAACTTTTTCTAACAGTATCATCCAAAACAAAAGTCTCTAGCTTTTTTTTCTCATATTTATATCTATTCTATTCATTGAACAATTTGTATTCCATACTCGACAGTTATTCTTACATAGGTAATTAATAGTAATTATAATTTATAGTCTACGCTGAGATATTATTTATTCGTGGTTATGTTAACAGTGGGATAGGTATTTATTTTATCCTAATTTTCTCAACCCTCATTAAATATTTCACCCAAGTATTAGTCCTGCACATCGATTTCGATGACAGTGACCCTGAATAATTCAATTACAAAATTTACGTACAAACAATTTATTTTCTAGCGTAAGCCCTTATAAATAGACCAAACTGAGTTTTAAAATATTATCGCAGGATGCGAGAGCTAGCATTGTAAATTGTAGGTGTACGTTTAGGAGGCTTGGGTCTCTCTTTTATAAAGTCTGGTGTTTCGGATCAAGCGAAGACCAACCGTTTGAGGCCATTACAGTAGAGGTAAATAAAACCCCTTTTTTCGGCGGAACAATTCGGTCATGCCTCGGCTAGATAATGGCATAGCATAGCATAATGGGGCACGTATTGGTGTCAAGGCACCTCGCTGGCTGGCATCACCCGGCCAAGCCATCGCCAAAACGGACGATAGACAAAAACCGTCGCAGATTACACCACTACTAATTATAAATATGGATCTTTGCGTTCGTCTGCTAGAGCCCTTTTCGAATGCAACGAACAGGGCAGCGGTATTTCAAAATCAGAATTGTTTAAGAAAAAATATGAAAGACTATAAAAAATTCATGGGGTGTGTGAAGTTCCCAATCCGCACTCCCCCATGGAAATATGTCTCAAGAGTTATAAGAGGAGCCCTGTGCCCTGCAGTGGGATGTACGAGTATGTAGGCTGAGATAGTAATGATATTTATTAGGTACGTAGGTAACTAGTTAAATGGGCAAAACTTAATCATTTTTGGAAACATGAAGTTTAAGAACACGAATTTTGCTATTTTTTGCTATTTGCAATTAAACTAAGCTTTTTAAACTACTGTATTATTTTCACAAATTAACGAATTCTCAATTATTATCAAAAACTTTCTATTCGTTTTTTTTTCTTCCTCTAATTAACTTTCTTTTTTACCTTATAAAAAAAAGACAACCTAGAAATGTCCTATGAAAATCTTTTTTTGTATGATTATTTAAATTGGAGCAATAAGGTCTTAAGTTTTGACAACGTCAGGGAAAACACACCTTCTGGGATTAGAAATACCTAAATTTTTAAAGAAGTTTTCGCTTTAAAAACTTGGCCCTTCAAACTCCATCTTTCAATCCATTCTCTGACTTTGACAGTAAAAACTTTTATTCCTAGTATTTATAGGACTGAACTTCTAGATCATTTAAAGTTACAGGCTCCTAGTGAATTGCACTTAATTTTTACGCGCATAACTCAAAACACGTACTTCGTACTTCATTAAAATTGATTGCAGAAAGTACGTAAAGCGTTGACTTCGAGAAGATGTAGGATTGAACGAAGTTGTTGTGCAGATTGATGATAATACCTTTTTGATGTTTCTATATATGAAACTGATATAACACCTTCAATGGCATTTATCATTTGTTGTTCTTCTTTAAATTACTCGACTACTTCTGGGTGATTTAACGCAACAATTAACCCTTTGTACCCTTTAAACAGTTAAGTCTTAGTATGGACTAGTTTAAGACTGTTTTTATTGTAGAGTCACGCAATCCGTTGCGAAGGCTTTTTCCTCGTTGTGTCGGTTGTTTGAGTTTTCCTTTTTAACTGCTCCTGTACCTGGCAGTTCAAATCAAAACCTTGGGTTAGCGTTTGTCTGCACCAAGATCTTATATCAATGAGATTTTTCGTCAGTTAATTATCGATTTTATCAAATAAACTGGGCAATCTAACATCAAAAAAAACGTTTTCTCGTGACAACTTGAGCTAATAAACTAGCGTTATTTTTATTATGAATACTTTTCGAAATTCTGTGTACCTAGTATATCAAATAACAAGAATCGACATTCATTGAAGAATTTTTTTATAGTATAGTAAAGAAACGAGCGTGCGAGTTTCTGGATGGTAAGCAATCTCCGCCGTCCATGGATTCTCGTGACTCCATGAGAGTGACTGGTTTATTGCTGATTTTTTAGATACACATAGAATTCCCCGTATTGAAGTTTTTATTTTATATTATTATTTTTGTAGCAATGCTCTATATACTATAACAGTCGTTTACACATATCATTTTAAAATGCTTTACAATTATCGTTATTGTTTTGAACCATTACAAAATATAATAACGTAACTGAAATATCATCGTACCTACGTTCGAAAAACACGTTCGAGATGATGCGATAAACACGCGATACCACTATTTTCTCAATGAATTGCTATATTTTATTGATTCACGCCGGCGTAACGACTAACTTGTGTGTTTTATAAATAACCTGATCCACAATTCCACTTCTGATTTTATTTTAACTTTTATTCCAACATTTTCCTCGGAATCAAGCTTAAAAGATAAATAAAGTCAACTAACTTATTAATAGTTTCAGACCAAGGTCTTAGTTTCAAATAGAAAAACATAGCGCTTATGAATTATGCAACATAATGTCAGTATATAAGTTTTTTCCAGACGTTTTAAGTACATGCATAAATATAGGTACTTAAATCACACTTTACGTGATGAATCTGTAAATACAGATTTACAGATAACGTGATTTCGTATTATGCAACTCCTAATCTCATACAGTACCTATTACGTAACCGTCTTCTTACAACGTTTAACGACTTATTAAATATAATACTGTACAAAATGTCTTAAAATTCATCTGGAATATTTCATAAGGTGGTTGGGTTAGTGTTCTTGAACACTCCCATAAATTATTTTCGGGATTTTTTCATTATAGTTGGCAAATATTTCCATACATTAGTCATTTTTCATAATGTACCGTGCCAAAGGCGTGACTACAATAATTTCAAACG
Organism: Archips xylosteana; assembly: GCA_947563465.1. Taxonomy (NCBI): domain Eukaryota; kingdom Metazoa; phylum Arthropoda; class Insecta; order Lepidoptera; family Tortricidae; genus Archips; species Archips xylosteana. Next base: position 17,381,264 of record OX387347.1, on the reverse strand, counting down.
AAAATGTTTATATTTAGGAGAGTTAATTAACACTAAACCAATCACTTAACGGAATATTTCAGATTAATTTTGAGACATTTATATAAAAACTAATGTTTTCACTTCGTATGCTATCTGTATTGCGTAGTTGCCCAAGCACTGAACATATGACGAGCGTATTTGTCCGTAATTGGGATTGCGATACGCGGCGAAGAAACGTAGGCAGAATATGGTACACGGCAACGATAAGCAAACATGCAAGATATGATACGCCGTGAAGAGAAAAGAAATTCTGCGTTAGGTAATAAACAGATAAGTTAACAGAATCCTCAATTTCAGAAGGTAGGGTAGGGAGGGTAAGATTCCTACATTAAAGAGCGTCGCGTAAAGAAGCAAAGTCAAAAGGTTTAACAAACAAAAATACAAGAAACAAATAACAATTTAAATTAAATGCTTAATCGGATTTATTATACGAGTTCCAATTTTAAGAAACACGCCTCTTGAACGTGTTTTCGTAATATTACGCCAAAAAGTGAAAACAAGCCAACTCTAGCAGACAAGAGCTCGCCAAAAACATCGTATGAAACTAAAATTATATAACACTCCACATTCCACTTTATAATACAAGACAAGATAAAATCCTATAATTACCAGAAGGTTAATTTATTCTACCGCATTTTTTGTCTATTTTTACGCGGCGTTCGGGAATCTAATTAATTTTATTCCTGACACATAGACGGGTGATTGTTTTTCTTTCCTTTCAAAACGGGCCGCTTTTGATAATTAATTTTCATCTTAGATTAATTACACCTAAAGTTAATTACTTACGTAGTGTTCCTAACTAGTGTCTATGTACTAAAAAGCGTGTATAAACTTTTTCATTATTAAAGTGATTAGACCCATTACAGTCTTCAGTTCAATCGTTAAGCTATTTCTGTGAAGTTTATGCTAAGAACTAAATCATAATATTAAAATATAAAATAAGGCTTACTTTAATATTATATTTAATTCAAATAGTTTGCTACTTGTATTATTATTGTAATAAGAAGTCTGCCAAGTAATCGGAGTTTTGTTTTTATGGAAATCTTGAAGACTGCTTTCGAACAATTTAGATTTCATAACTGACGGTAGGTAAGTACGATATCAGTCAAAAACCAAATGCTGAAATGCCTAGAATGTACTTAGCTAACATATTATCGACCAGATAGCCTAGTGGTTAGAGACCCTGACTATGAAGCTTGAGGTCCCGGGTTCGATTCCCGTGTCGGGGCAGATATTTGTATGAAAAATACGAATGCTTATTCTCGGGTCTTGGGTGTTTAATATGTATTTAAGTATGTATCTATCTATATAAGTATGTTTATCCGTTGCCTAGTACCCATAACACAAGCTTTGCTAAGCTTACTTTGGGACTAGGTCAATTGGTGTGAATTGTTCCGTGATATTTATTTATTTATTTTATCTAAATTCCAAAATCTTGTGTTGTCAATATTAATTACGTTAGAATCACGCTTAAGAAATTTTTAAACTGACTCCCTTTTCCCGGGCGAATATATATTACCTATGCAATCTCTTAACCGAGTATCACTAAACAAATTAAGAACAATAAAATATGCAAACTGTACTTACCAACAGAACAAACTGTAAAAAATACATATGCATACAATACCTGCTCGAACACGAATATGCCAAAACTAATTATAAAAAGAAACCTCATGCTACACATTAGTTTCAATATGTAATATTTTATTATACAATATAGGCTTGCGTTTGACCACAATCACGCCTGATGGAAAGCGAAAATGAGGCCTACGATGGAGCACATTTGCCTAGTAAATGCTCATTTACCCTAGATTATTATGATTTCTGAAAGTACCTAGTAACTCTTTCAAATATTTTATAAATATTGTAAGTATATCTTTTTTTTTTTATTTTTCCAATGCCTTCAGAGATCTAGGTTAGGGCTGTCGAGTCGGGCGTTAATGAAAAAAAAACATTTTCTTCTGAATAGGTTCGTATCAGGGATGTTATAGAGCACCAAAATCATAACAGAAACTATCGGATATCCAAAATAAAAATGTATCCGTAACAGTAGTCGAATCCGGTATTAAAGTTTCGAATAGTTTCGGACACAGACATGTTGCGAAAGGTTTTTGATTTTACCATGCTGAACCGACAGGCGCATTATTTTCAATTTTACATTTACGAGTACCTACTTACAATTAGTTATAGTATCGTGTAAATTGCTAAATGGTTGGTGTCTGCTTAATATACATCCTAAGTCTATTTTAATTTTAACAGTTTTTTTCAAACAGTACAGCAAATTTAAACAGTGTAGTAAAAAATAATATGAAATCCTAAAGGTTTTATACTTTACAATACCTTGACATCTAACACCCGTAACCGAAATTATCCGAAACTAATGGACAATCCGAAATAATTTCATATCCGTAACCATAAGTATACCTAATATTAGTTATTGCAATATCCGTATCCGTAGCGTAGCCAGATCCAAAATTCCATATTCATAACATCCCTGGTACGTATATAACCTATTGTCATTTTACTCTTAACAATTGAAATTATAAACTTTGAAATCCACTAAATAATGTAATATCGGTCTTTGGTCTTCGGTCTCTAGTAAATAATACTGTATGCCAAGGTCTCATACCTCTACAGGCATACACAATATACCTAGTTCACGGTTAGTTATCCAGAAACGCCTTGCTATTGCTGCCCATTCATTCGGATTAATCATTGTATCCTGGCTGCATACTACCGTAAAACAAGCCTGCTACTCTAAATGAAACTCTACTTCCATAGCATGAGATGGAAATTACGTTAGTTCAAAGATGTTTAGTATTGCGATGTTTGTTAATTTGATTTTTATTAAAGGAAATATCGTTATAGGGAGTATATTGATAGAAACATGGAATTTTAAGAAACGCTGCCAGCATGTTCGGCACCTTGCCTAAGGGGACTAGCTTTCAGAATATGTTTTAGTTATATTTTATATTTTTGTTTTCTTTTTTCTTATTGTACATACATTTTTTTTTAAAGACCATTTAAAATAAATTAAACTACATTGTAGATCTATTTTAAGAGATTATAAGATTTTAAGCGTATATCAAAAACGTAGATAATCTAATGACCATTTATAATATAAAAAACGTTTCAAAAAGGACACTTTACCGCCTTCGTCGTGATAAAAAAAAACCTAAAAGACTAAGCAATATAGAAATGACTTCAAAATTTTAATAATAATTTGTTTTTGAGCTGTGTAATTTCTAGGGATGATGTCCCATGCCACTAAACATAACGTGAAAGTTTGTTTGGATGGTACGACGGATGGATGTGTGGATGTCTGTAACTCTTTAACGCTAAAACGGTTTGATGAGTTCTGACGAAATTTGGCACACAATTTAAAACCTGAATTAACATATACTCTATCCCGGAAAATTACATAATTCTCGCAGGATAGCGAGAAACGAATTTTTTGCAGACGGAGTTGCTTGCAATAGCTAGTAGTAAAATTAGTACCTAAGTATGGTATCAATAATACTGAGCCGAATATTCCATTTTGATCTAACTACTCATATAGGCCTAAAATTACAGCTAAGGCGTGGCTTCTAGCCACTTAAACCAAACCATAACAAACAGACCCTGGCGTGTTTGTTCCATTATTTCAATAATGTTAATGCCAGAGAAAGTAATAATAAGTCACTCCGGTGTTTGTCTGTACGTCTGCCAAAGCTACGGGACACATTGTATAAATTATTCCATTTCTACTGGCGTATGTTCAAAATTCTCGGCAATATGCCGTCATACCACTTCCGCTGATATTTATGACATGATCCTTTGGGGAATACAGTAATGTCATCGTTTTAAACGTGTCTGTTGAAGTGTCGTAGTCATCACAATATGAGTGAGATGAGGCTCGTGAAGTGCTTTATCATAAAAAGTTGCAAAGAAGTCGTGATAGCCCAGTGGGGAGGAAATTCAATGGTATCTGTGAAGTTCTCAATCCGCACTGGACTCGCGTGGGAACAACGACCCTAGCCATCATTCTGAGCCTGTGCCCTACAGTGGAACGTACATAGTATAAGTAGCTAGGGTGATAATTATGATGATGAAATAATACAGCGAAAAAATGATTCGCTGAGTTTGAAAAATAACTGTTTTGATAACATCAGTCATTTTTACTGATTTTACCTGTCGCTTCAGTTTTGAAAAATATAAGTAACAAAAAAAATGAGAACATTCACTTTTAAAAAATATTTCTACATATGTACATACATTTGCATAAAAATGTTACTTTTACAATTTTTATGTAAGCACTCGGGTTAGTCTAGATATTAGGTTTAACGCATCATGCGGCAACCATGTCTAAAGTAGCTGAACAACTTATATTTTACAATAGTATCAAACATTACTCTATGAAACAATAATTGTAAACTATCAAACTGATTTCCCAATCTGCACTGGGCCCGCGTGGGAACTACGGCCCAAGCCCTCTCATTCTGAGAGGAGGCCTGTGCCCTGCAGTGGGACGTATATAGGTTGGGATGATATCAAACTGATTAAGTACTATGAAACTTGCAATTATTTAGTTCTTATTTCACAAATCGCCAGACCCTGCCCTCACTCTAAATGTGTGCCGAATTAATGGATGAATTCAAACAATTGGATCTGGGTCAAAAATAACAATATCTTACTTTCCTTACGTTCTCGTCTCGGTAAAAAATTAATAACAATTGCACATTATTGTATAGTAGCGGATTGAAAAGGTTCATCACTTATCGACCTTAACTCGGTGACATAGAGTCGAAAAGCGACGAACCTTTTCACTCCGCGACTGTACGTAACTTAAATACGTAATGTGTGTGTGTAACTATTTTCACCCGACTGTCGAAGGAGGGTTATGTTTTTCGAGCATATGTATGTATCATTCTTTGGCACGCCCAGTAGCCTAAACGGCTCAATGGATTTTGAAGTGTGAGGTGGCATTAGATTGGTCTCAGTTCCGAGTGTGACATAAGGTATGTATTTTCGCGGAATTCTTATGGGAACGGGAATTATACAGGCGGGTTTTTTTTCAACTAGTATTGAAATTTAAGTTATTATCTCTGAGTTTTCCACAAGTGCTGTTTATTATGACAAATAAGTGATGAGTGAGACATCTTAAGGCTGACTGTACTTCGCCGGTCCAAATCCAGTGATCGATCTAGGCTAATCTGGCTTTGGCTCGCCGGCTAATGTTAGGAATGACCTAGAACCGAGGAATATCGATTTATATAAGCCTTCTCATAAGTTTTCTGCAGTTGAGTTTGTTTGAAGTTTCAAAGTGGATTCTTTGCCAATATAAACAAGTAGCATTCCCCACGGCTTTGCGAAGTTCCCACGGGAATACTATAAAACGGTTTTTTATTGTTTTTCCTTTATTTTGTGCATCGTAATAAATTAATTTTACTGTAAGTCCCACTGTCCTCGAGACGGCCTTTTCATATAAACAAGCTAAGAAATAAGCTATATTATCATGTTATATACTGTAGATATTTGAATATAAATAGAGTAGAGATTGTCCCCTACGTTCCGCTTTGTCACAATTCAGTATTACAGTAAACAATTAACGTAATGCCCAGAGAAAGGGCAATTTCATACTAATTTGCACGCTAACGATATTGCGTCACTGATGCATCTGTTGTTGGCTATGGCGTCATTGAAAACAATAAAACGGTTCGTTTTCTTAGAAATATGGTTATTTCAGATATTATTGTCAGTGAGATCAATGCCAGCAATTGTTTTGTATTTTACAGATGGATATAGAAGGGGCCAATTTTAGATTTAATTTAGTTTTAGTTTAATTTATTTGAATATACCTAGTTAGTTTTAATTTTTACAGTTTGTTAGTGTTTATACTTAGTTAAGTTTTATTCATTGTTATTTTGTATTCTTAGTTTCATTAAATGTTTAAATCCAAGAAGAAATTCAAAAGTAATTCTGAATCAATAATAAGCTACATACATGTAAGCGCATTCTGACAGTTTTTAATCGGAAATTCAAAAAAAATATTAATCTAGTGCTAACGCCATCACAAAAATCTTGAACTAGTACCGTTGCTATCATAAAAATTACGATCTACATTTGTACCTCCTATGTTTGACAAAAAATGATTCTATTCTAGTTTTAAAGCCATCTTAATAATATTGAACTGGTACCGTCGCTATCATAAAAGTTCAACTATGTACTATGGCCATCATAAAAATCTAGAACTAGTACCGTCGCCATCATTAAAATCTTGAACTAGTACCGTCACCATCATTCAAATCCTGAACTAATAATGAATGAATGAAAAAATTTTATTTCGCACACACAAAAATAAAAAAACACAAACAATTATTACTATTAAGAAAATACAATTTAAAAATATAAAAAAAACAATAATAAATAAAAAAAAACAAGCAAATAAAAAAAAATGAAATAAAATAAAAAAATAATGTATTGAAAAGTGTACGAAAAAGGTCCCGCCTCAGCATAAATGCGGACTCCTAGGGTGGAGCCAGCGCTGATCTTCCGGCGAGACCATTTTTATCAGTCACAGAAACCCTGCCGTGCAACACAGCCTTACGCGGTATGCAGAACGCAGTCGTTGCGACTGCAACGAGCAGCGCTGTCTGGCGGCGAACAGAACAAACGACCGATACATAACCTAAAAAAGACCGTGCGCACGACATGGTTCCTGTGATTGAGAGATTTATACAAAACAATTTACGCAAAACAGATATAAAAAATATAAAATTAGCCTTATTACACAAAAAAAAGCAAACTAAATAAAATGTGAACTTCGAAATAGATTAAATTGTTAATTCCAATCCAGCTCTTGTGTCACTTTTCAACACTCACAATAAAAATAAAAAATAAAAACTTTTCTTATTATCCTCCAGGTTCCACATCATCCACATGGATTAAGCAGGTTTACCAACTTTTTGTGCACATATAATTATAAAGTATGTAATCGGAGAAAACAAAAGGAGATCTTATATTGTTTTCTTAATGGAACAGTTAAAACAGGTATAAATCATTATAACACTCACTAGATAAACTAAAGAAATACAGACTACCTAAACTAAACTACCTAAAATAAACTACCTAATAAAAAGACTACCTAAAATAAACAAGAAACAGCTTAGAAATTAGAAATAGCATACGGTTGGGTCAGTGTAACTTGGTGGTGGTGATGGTTGGGTTTATGTGATTTGTGTGTGTTCGTACAGTGTGGAGGTGGAGGATCTGCATGAACACACATTTCTTGCATAAACGTAACTATTGTAAGGTTGCGGGTGAGCAAAGTAATTGTTTTAGTTCATTAATATGGACCTCCGCAAAGTAACGCCTGATTCAATAAATTATAAATTATTTAAAAAGTATTTTGCTGATCAATTCACGCATTTTTGTTAGCATTTACTATTCTTTGTCGATGTCTTCATTGATCCTCTTTTTGTCTAATGTCAACCATTTACCTCATAATGGACGGACAATGTCGGCTTTATAGCGATTTTAAAACTATCAAAGTTGCCCCAATTTGATCAAAGGCCGTTTACGGTACGTTATTGACGTTCATTCCGGATCGACAAATACAGGTCGCATTTTATCCTTAGATAGTCAACGTTACCACTGTGCTACGCACTATCACCTACGACAATCTGTTTGCACTAGTTATCTGGATCTAGTACTAGTATTGTGCTAGATGTTACTGGTTAGAAGGATATTGAATGATGGGGTCAATTCCCTCGGGTTTACATCCGTCAATGGCCATTGATGTAGGCCGCGTTGTTATGATTTGTTACGATTTAACCTCGTTAAACCCTCGTCAAATTTTGACTATCATAATTTGGACTTATTGTCAATCTTCGCTGGAACTTATGAGGTTGACATTATTTACCTACGTAGATATATGTATAGTCGAAAAATTTGATTTCTGACCCATCCTAGAACGTTACCAGATGTTAGACCCAATATTATAAATGCGAATGTAAATATCTGTCTGTTACCTCTCCTCATGATTTAAATGAAATTTGGTATGGAGACAGTTTAAGACTTTGGAAAGAGCATTTTGGATAGATTTTATCCCAGAAAATTGCATAGTTCCTGCGGGTTAGCATTAAAGCTTCAAACGCACAGACAGCGGTGGCGTGGCAGTGCGTTGGCTGTGATGGTTGTAATATTCTAACTTGTATGAGCGGTAATGCGGTACCGTACCGCGAACTCGTTCATACAAGTTAGAATATTACAACCGTCACCGCCCACGCTTCCGCTGTTTGTGCGGTTTAAACGAATAGTCGCATGGACAACAGTATTTTTGTATTTTCTTTGTTCTGTTGTTGTTCGCTGACCAGCCAGTTTCTAAATGCGAAACTTACCCACAGATAAAAGAAAGATTTACAGACAAGTGTGACGGGTTGGACTGAAAACCATTGCCTTTGCGTGCCTAATCCATTTAACACGCTTAGGTTATAAGTTCAATGTAGAAAATATATTTTAATACTGTATCTTTTTTTCTAAGTGTGTTAATAAAATTTTATTCTATTCTATGACGCCATTTATATTATAGCCAGGTGCACAGTTTTCACACGCACAAATATTTCCTATAGTTTATATAGTGGAAAAATCGTTGATCGGCCACCTGCGCCCGCGCAGCGTAAATAAAAACGTGTCACGCACCAGCGCGGTGCCGATGAATGGGTGACATTGGCACACGCTCGTACTGTCATGGTCGCGATCAACATTTGATTGAACGATTATATACACAGGGTGGTTGCTTTAAATAAAATGAAGGATACAAAATGGTTATGAAGCGGGTTAATCTGTGTTTCTAGACGGGTGAGGGCAAGATACCACGTTTAAAAACGTACCTACCCATTTTCAAACAGTCTCATTAAAGTAATAAAATTTGAATAAGATACTTTGTTTTGTCTTATTTTATTTGATTCTTCGATACATTGCAAAACTTATTTATGTATCACTGCCAGTACAATATAAGTGAGGATCCAAATTTAAATTCATATAAACTTACAAATGGCATTACGATGAATGTGTGACATTGGCACACGCTCGAAATGTCATAGCCGCAATCACTCGTTGATCGGGCTACCATTTTTTTTTTTTTTTTTGCTTGTATAGTACAAAACTTCCCAGGTGAACTTTTCGCTTCGAGCCCTTATCATTCAAAATAAACGGTATCGTCATAGTATTAAGGATCATTAAAAAAAAAATAGGTTCACAGGGTAGGTTAGGATACTATTACTCTAGAGCTAGAATACCTACATAAAGAACTAGAATATAGTTCTCATAAATGTGTTAAAAACGTATGGAACACGTTCGGTCCTAATGTAGTCATATTTTTGAAATCTCTACTCAATTATATGTTTTGAAAGAACAAGCACAGTTTCAATGTTCCTTGGCTTTTGGATTTTATTTGAAATAAGGCTAGGAAACACTGGGAGTAAAAGTATTTAGTATTAAAAACACAATTACATAAACCTTAAATTCATAAAATGTTTACGATTTAATACAACTACTATACGGAGATAGAGGCCATGTTAAGGTCATACACTTGAGGACAAATATAAAGGTTATTATAAAATAAAAAATCTTTCCTCTTGTATTTCAATATAAGTGACTATTTTTATCTTTATTCTTAGACATTATTAACATTTTCATGGCGTTTAAGCGTATAGTTGTTATTAAACGTTTTATGTAGGTACGCTTAAACACAAATTTACTAATTATTGTCGAGTCACAAACTTTTTAAAAAGTTAAAACGGCCATGGTAATAAGTTGGAACTATTCGTATACAGCCAATACAAATGACCGGTATCAGTTTTCGGTAGAAAAATACACCTGCAGTTTTTTTTTTAATGAAAAAAGGCGGGAAAGGGTTTAATGACATTTAATTTTAAGTGACTTGCAATTGTTTGTACCTATTTAAGTTAATAAAAGTTTATTCTATTTTATTCCTTCACCATTTTTTGAGAAAAGCTTTATATTAGTCTCGGCTGGAATAGCAATTGCTGGCTTCGTATTAGTTAAACGGACTCGCAAGCTCGTCCTTTTAATACTCATACTCAGCCAGCAATTGCCTACTTCCAGGCCACGACAATAATGTACTATAGTGTGTTTTCAATTATTATCACACCACGAATAGAGTACTTAGTATTGAAAAATCTATCATTTTCATAATACATTTTGATGCAGGCACATGAATTAATTGTCAGTTCTATTCCTAATCTTAACATGGATACTTCTTACTAATATTATAAAATGCGAAATATTGTATAGATGGCTTTATGGATGTTTGTACCCTTTCACACTGAAACGGTTTGACGGATTCTTATGAAATTTAGCAAATAGATAGTTTCTAACCTTAATTAACGTATAGAATACTTTTTATCCCGGAAAATTGTATAGCGCGAGTTAAAATGTCGCGTGATAGCGATAAGAAAATTCTTTGTAGACGGAGTCACAGTTGCCCGCTAGTATGTAATAAATAATTCCGGTCTTAATAATCTCTACGTTACAGTATTTTAATGGACTTTTTGAGTAAAACTGAGTAAAATTAGTCTTATAATTAATTAGTAAGTAAAATACTAAGGTAATTTGATTAACAAGTAGAATCCGTCGTTTGATCGGCAATTACAATCAGTCCGACCTCACGCCGACCTTAAGCCAAAAGGTCGGGACTCCACCAGAATACGACATGGGTTAATGAGTCTTATCGATGTTGCGTAAGGTTTGAAATAATTTAACAGTATAATTTATGAGGTGTTCCATATTACCAAATGAAGTCGAGACTTTATTCCATGTGCATGTCACTATCTAAACTTAAAATTTAGAAACCAAATTATGCAAAAAGTATTTAATTAAATACTTATTTCGATAAATAAACTAAGTAAATGTTTTCCTGATTAATCCGCTCGTTTTTCTTTGGATATTTTAAAAACTCATTATTACAGGCCTTCTATCAGATTTAGAGGCTTGCCCTAGGCGCCCAGTAAGGATTCACGCACCATCGAATTCGCAGGTGTATGTGTTTTACCTCGCGACGTTTTCATTCACTGAAAAATTCCGGAAAAATCAGAGATTGATATAAAAATTGGTCAAATAAAAACCGCCATTTTTTCGTGGTAAACTAGCGTACCGCTACCTACTATTCCGAGCCCCATTAAAAACATAGTAAACAACTTAAAAACCACTTCCAGCACATTTACCACGTGACCGCCTTACACACCGTGTTTACCGCTACCGCTCGCATTGTTTGCTTACGATTTAACAGCATCACAATTGGTGTGAATTGATATTTCACAGCGCTTCGTGGCCTTGTGACGTCACTCGCAATGTCACGTCGGTTGCGTGACGGTGTGATGCGTGACTTGACAACCAGTTTACGGGGAACTGTGGGAACGAAGGGATCATTTGGATGGCAAGGCCAGCATTCGGTGGACTTGTGACCGGAACAGTATCGATGCACGGATTAGAGTGATATAGCCTTGAAATTACATAACGATGAGAACATTATTTAGAAGTAGGAACCTACCTACTATGTACTATGTAATAATGTACTACATATTAATATATTTTTTTATTTTTTTTTTTTATTTTTGCCATCATCTTTATCGTCATTTCAGCTGTACTCTCATGCTGCTGGACCTCTCTACTGCTGGACATAGACCTCCTTCATTAATATCCAATCGCGAACCTGCGGCCGTTACTAAGTGACTTTTATAAATTGTCTTAAATGAGATCGAATTTTTTAGTAAGAATAATATACCGTAGTACAGTCAAGTGTAAAAATATAGGTGCATACGACTTGCTCATAAATAAGCCTCATAAGCCTTATAGGTATCGGGGAATTAAGGTATCGGTACGTAATTATGAAAGGATTAAATCGATACAATACATTTTTGCACTTGACCGTACTTTCTTAATCTACTTCAGAAAAGGAGGCTTCAATGCGTTTGTATTTTATTTATTTTTTACCCCGAAACTTCCACATTTTCTTTTTGTTTGAAAGGGTAGGTTAGGTACTATATACTTTCTATGTTCTATATTACCTGTATAGCTATTGTTCTTCGGTCACATTCAAATTAAACAAAAAATAGATATATTAACCCTTAATTTCATTGAGGTCGGTATTTTTCGCGAAATCATAAGAGAGCCATTTTTATAAAACTCCAAAAAAATTGTCACAAAGTCTCGAGTTTGACAATAATTTACTTGTTCCATACAAATGATGTGTCAACCAAAATTACACATAGAATAATTTGGATTTACCAGTGCAATTCTGTGGCATATTAATTATAACAGCCTAATAAATCACAGCTGAGTCACCTTAACGCAAGATTAAACTTCAAGAGCTACACACTAACAATGACGTACGTTAAATTCAAATGCGTTGTTAGGTCATTTGTCATCTTCACGCTGACCTCGTCAATGTCACGGGCGAGCCATTGTTCGGTCAGCGTTTCATTGACGCTGTTTTATAATTTTTATAAGACTGATGTGGCTCTGATAAGGTTGTGCAAAATTTTGGTTTGTATTTATACCTTTATGAGTTTTTTTTTTTAATAATGTTTTAGATATAATTTTTTAATTTCTTTCTGTCGAAGATATGAGCTCAACGTCTTAGCGTATATACATACGTCCTACTACTGCACACAGGCCTCCTCCTACAATGAGAGGGCTTAGACTGAAGTTCACACGCGGGCTCAGTGGGGATTGGAAACTTCACACACACCATTTAATTTCGTCGCGGGTGTGTGCAGGTTTTGGATGTGCGGTGTGAGCTCGGACTCAAACTCACGACCCTCTGTTTGAGAGGTCATACTTCAAACCACTAGGCTACAATGAAATAACTAATTAATTAACTGCAGTAAGTCCCATCATCTCAATGCACAAAGAACCTTATCGCATTTATTGTCTTCCAAGTGACTGTCGCACTATTGTTCAATGTTTAATTCTGTCTCGGAACTAACTGACAAACCGACAACATCACTAATTAATTAAAATTTGATGAATTACGCTTTAAACTTGGTGTCGTTTATGAAATCCCATTGTCTTTTGAAATTTGATAGGAATAAGGGAATGGTAGAACAATATGTTATGAATGGACTACGTAGAGAGGTTGTATTACGTAGGTTTTTATTAAAAATATACATTCGACGGCATAAATACGTATACAACTATACAGTCATCGCGGTCATTACATCATTCTTATGTTTGATGGCATAGACGTACATATATACATATAAGGTGCTAATAAATTAGGTACCCATATTTTAAGGGCGTAACTTACTCATCAACCAAGTTACTTTCACTTAAGTAGACAATTTTTAAAAATTAAAAAAAAACTCAAACTTTCGAGTTTTTTTTTTCAAATTTTAAAAATTTTGAATAAAAGTGACTTGTTTTGACGAGTAGATTATGCCATAGAAATATTGGTGCCTAATTTGTTAGCATCCTGTATAATATATTATGTATTGTTATAAACGTGAAAGTTTGTATGGATGGATGGATGGTGTGGATGTTTATTAGCTAAAGCGGTTTGACGGATTCTGGTGAAATTTGGCACGCAGATATTTTATAACCTGCATTAACATATAGGATATTTTTAACCAGGAAAAAGGCATAGTTTCCGCGGTATCCCGCAGGTATCATCGAGAAACGAATTTTTCGCTGACGGAGTCGCGGACAGCTTTATTTAGTTACCCAAAAAGCTATTACCAGTTAGTTTTTATCGATTTACTAAGCAATTTGTCGAAGTTAACACGATATATATTGATATTAGATATAGATTATATGAGTAAACTACCCGCGACCGAAATAAGTAACATTTCCCCTCCCCATGACGTGAGAATAATGGCTCTGTTTCTATCGCCGTAACACGGCCTCGGTTTTATTGTCAGTGTGTCAGTCGCGCCGAAAATAAATAAAATACGACCTACTTGCTTCCCCTATTAGTATAAAAGGGGTAGGAGTTATGCCTGCCTGTTCGACATTAAGATTATGCCTGGTATTAAGGTAAATATACGTATTTTGAGGAAAAAAACACGACCAAACCTTGGAAAGTTTCCCATGGTCGTTAGAAATGTTTATTCTCTCAACTATCTTATCTAAGTGTAGGTATGTAGTTGTGTGTATAATAAAATATTCTATTAGTATCGTTACCTAGGTAGTAAAAGGAAACTAAAAAGCTGTTTTATGGGTCAGAAAAAAAAATTATGTTGCTTTTTCATCGAAATGGTATTAATATATCCAAGACCCAATAATAAATGTCAATAATTATCCTAGACAAGGGCATATACTAAAATTGTACCGGAAATAGGCAAAAATATTTCAGTATCCCACGTCCCAACATCAATCAACTTTTTCGTGGATCCTCGGGGAATGCGGGATAAATGGCAACATTAATCATTATGGACGGACGGCCCAGTTTCCCCGGTGTCACGTTTATCTGCGCGATATCTCCAATTTATCCCAGTGTTACCAGACAAAGGCCGGGAGAATTCCACCAATCAAAATATGTATTACGAAAATGTCTCTGGAATATTTCCGATGGTCATTCCTTATCGGTTTTTATTGAGAACTCGATATCCTTTTTATTCATTCTAGTGCGGAATGTTTCAAAGAAAATCATTATCCTTAGGTATTCTTACAACTCCTTTTCAAAGCGAGCTGCCCCAGTGGCGTCACACCGTTATGAAACAAAAGACGGTAAAATGGGAATTCCTCAAAGCGGTTTAGAGTTTACAAAAGCAATTTATTAAAGCTATTGTTGGGCTCGCAAAGTTTTGAGTGTCGGTGTCGATTACGTCGAGGAATCGATCGCCCACTTCACGCCTACGGACGGTGGAGACGTGGCCTTATTGTAGAATTTCATTGTAATTAGTGGCGCGTAGCGTAACGTGGGAGTAAAGTTATAGAAAAGGGACGATTAAATACAGTTTGTTTGATTACGCGGGCTTGTTACTGGGTACAATTAAATTGAAGCCATAGGCTAGGAACTCATTGATTTACAAATACACCATAGATAGATCAAGGTAATAGATGAATGTAATCAGCAATCATTTCAGCCGAAAGACGTCCACTGCTGAACATAGGCCTCCCCCAAGGCTCGCCAAACAGATCGGTCCTGTGCCATCCGCATCCAACACGATCCCGCAACCTTAACTAGTCGTCGCTTCATCTTGTTGGAGGCCCACCTACACTGTGTCTTCCGATCCGTGGACGCCACTCGAGAACCTTTTTGTCCCATCGGCCATCGGTTCTACGAGCGATGTGTCCTGCCCACTGCCACTTGAGTCTGGCGATTCTTCGAGCCATGTCGGTGACTTTAGTTCTTGCGTGGATTTCATCATTTCTAATGCGATCCCGCAGAGAAACTCCGATACTCCGATAATCGATATCGATAATCAGCAATATTTAACACAATATTTGAAATAATTCAATGATGTGTGTGAAGTTCCCAATCCACACTGGGCCCGAGTGGGAAGTACGGCCCAAGTCCTCTCGGTCTGACAAGAGGCCTGTGCCCTGCAATGGGACGTATAAGTTATAGGCTGGAGTGAATGACCTATCACATCCATGACTCGCAATGCATCACACAAACGTCTTTCCCTTATCGGGATTTGAACCCTAGAACTCTAGTTTCATACCCATGATCACTAACCACTAGACTACCTGTCGGTCGTAGCTAGGATTGCCAACTTTTATTGACAAAAAAAAAGTATATAATGGTTTGGATAGGAAAAAAAAAAGTATTTTTCAAATTTTATGTTTTTTTGTCTTAAAAACGTATTTTTGTGTGCTTTCTGCAAATGCTAAAAATTTTTTGCTATCCTTAAATGTCAACATTTCGTCCAGTAATTATAAATCGTTTCCACCATCCGTTTTCACTTATTATTTGTACCGTTAAATAGTCAAGTACCCATAATGAGTGTTTTGTTTTACGCATCACAGTAAAGGTTGGAAATAAAGTATTTTCACATACTTTATTTGTATACAAAAGTATAAAGTATAATTACCAAAAATAAAGTAGGATAGCCCTACCCGTATTACCCTAGTCGTAGCGTCATCCTTATTAACTTCCTGGTCATTATAAGCCATTTACTAATAGGTTTATTGAGTCAAACGATCCCAAACTAAAATTACCTAAAACACGTGGGCGGACTAACAACGCCCAAACTTACCATCACTAATACATTAACCACACATTAAACCATACATCAAGCAAATCAAAACACATCCCCCAAGGAACCGAACTTGAACCAACCAATTATTGTACTCGGAGCAAACATATTTGTAAAGTCTAATTCGCGCTACCGATACACGTAGTTACAAATTGCGAACAGGGTTAATTTGCACAGTTGCGTCATCTTTATGGGGTTTGGGGGTTGCTTGGGGGTTGGGGTGCCGACCCCGACCCAGTAGCTGAGTTTGACGTCAGAACCCTGCGTCGGCCACGCGGTAAGGATTGAATACATGACGATTTGAACTTTAGGAAAGTTGGCTAGTTTATTTCGGAGTTTGGCTGTATTGAATTGTTTAGCGTTCTGTTTTATACTGGGTTTTCCTTGGCCTATATCCCAATGCAGGGCATAGGGCTGTCAAAATGAAAGGGCTTGACCTGTAGCTCCACTCGAACTTAGTCTGGATTGGGAACTTCACACACACACACATACACAATGGTGGTGTATTTAATGAAATTTAATTACAGGTTACCTCGCTTTTAATCTCATACGTTTCAAATGTATTTCGGGTTAAAGATATACTTTATTCTCAAAAGAATTACATAAATTCACTTAAATGAGAACATTAAAATAGTTACAATTAATTCAGATCGTGCAGTACATGACAATAATTTATAGTAACAACATACGGTGCTATGACAATTATTTAACAAAAACAAACATGATTATTTTCGTAAAATGTATAAACAGGGTAGATTACCACAGTAGCGTGGTAAGTACAACGATCGCCTCGACTAGCCGCCGGCCACACGTTGGCGGGTAGATATTGGCGCCACAAGGAGCTAGTTCGCATGGATGTATTTCACACATAAATTCCGAAAAATCAGAGTTGCGAGCCCGGATTTGAATCCACGATCCTCCGTTTGAGAGGCATTGGGTCAAACCACTAGGTTGCCACGGCTTTTCCTGGTTTACACAGTTTTTATGTCGAGTTTTTTTAGGGACAGTAGATTAAAATGTGGGTTTTTTACTATATCAGCAAAAATGTCCTAATCAGTATTTTTTTCGAACTTTTTGACTGTCGCAATCAAAGTAACCCATCCTGAAATGATTGGAGTATATTTGTAATCGCCGATACACGTTTTATAAAAATCGAACCCAAAATATGATAAAAATAAAACTAAATAGACCACACGAAATTAGTATTCACGACACGCAAACATATTTATGTAGAGTTATATTTATGACTACATTAACATAGCTATAATTGGTTTAACAAGCCAGTCATGAATGCGCAGCGAATATCAACACAGAAGTGCTGTTACTAAGTTATGTTTCGAGCGCGTGCAAGAATTGTATGACGGTGCTATGCTGTTGCTAAGTGTGCTGTGTAAGTATAGAAGGCAGCGTAGCAAGTCTCGTGTTAACGTAGCGGGTTCTACAAGTGCTACGGATTCGTAGCATCTTGATTACGGGGCACATTATGTAAATAGGTACTAACCTATTTATTTAACATTCTTATGACCTATGGCTTTTCAAACAAAGGGACGTGGGTACGAGCCTAAGCTCGCACCGCTTTTGAGTTTTTATGTGCGAAATTACATTAGAAATTTACTATGAGCTTTACGGTGAAGGAAAACATCGTGAAGAAATCTGTAGACACTTGCAAAGAAATTCAATGATGAGCGTGTGGAGTTCTCAATTAGTTTAAACTAAATCACCTAACACAATCGTCTATATATACACAAAAATAAGAAGAAAAAACACAATCAGCATTCCATGAAAAATTTACTTCCTCATTTTTTATACCTACTCACGACCCCATACAAATCTTTTCTGACGTCTACATTTAATTCCAAACAATTGGCAACTGGGGCATGTCCGTCAAAAAAGGGAAGCGCCTTGACACCGCGTCCCGCATTCCGCGATAGCATTGTCACCACTGCATTGTGTCCGATATAATTCCTATCTTTTATGCCACCCTGGTATCAGTTGTCATTAACTTGACAATGGGGCTAAATCGCTGCGTTTATTGTTTGGCTTATTTATAAGATTCTAGGAAATAAGACGGTCAAATATCCTTACTTCCTTCAAACATCTAAAGATATAAAAATCCAAACATTGTCGCAAAATTTCTCATTTATAATATTAATGAGATAGGAAGCTATTCAATTAAAATTTAGAGAAAAGTGGTTCCATCAGCTTTTTAATGATCCCGCTAATGTCGTGGTTAAATTAGGCATAGCAGTCGACCCATTTGACCCATCATAGAACGTTTTCACAGTTAGCGTCTTAATGATTTTCCTCGACAAGCAATGCAATGTCACTATGACATTTTCTGTAAAAAAGGTTCTACTGTTCTGGTTCTGGCCACGATTCAGTTGATTCGACTTTACATATTATTCTTCTTACGTACCTACTATACAAATCTCAAACTATTTTCCTTTTTGACGACAGAGCAGCCTAGCATGACTCGCGTCGCTCCAAATGGAAAATAACTTTAATGGCCCAGCCGTAATTGACGAAAGCCAAGTCATGCTAACCCTGCTCCATAAAATGCAACCTTTTACCATAAAATCGTTCACACTTCTAACCATCAACCTTGACACTCTTCAATCGATACCTACGATAAAAAGTCCATCAATGTTAAGACGAGTCATTCCATTTTTTTGCCAATTTTTCTTTCACTATTGTGTGCAACGTAGATGAAGTATTTTTTTCTATCCTATCCTACTATTGTTTTAAATAACAAAGTGTGTGTTTGTCAGTTATTCATACAATAGCAATCACTATAAATAGAAATTAAAAATTCTCGACCAATTATGATGAAACATGTCTAAGAACCATCACCAAGAAACCTATCTGCTTTCAAATGAATAAACAGCATCCAAATTGGTTCACTCACACACACACACACACACACACACACACACACACACACACACACACACACACACACACACACACACACACACACACACACGCGCACACATAGCGGTCAATCTTATAACACCCCTCTTTTTGTGTCGGGGGTTAAAAACTTGGCGTACATATAGACAAGAACTGGATTGAGACGTACAATAACTCGGTCGTTTTAAAAAAAAAATTGTACACAATTAGGGGACTTAATTAAAACTAAACTTAATTGATTCCTTTGTGTAACGAAAGTTACCCATATAGTTTGTATGACTAACTTTCGTTACACAAAGGAAGCGATGGTGATTTTGTTTTCATTAAGCCCTTAACTAATTTTTGTAATTTTTTGCCACGAATAAATGTTAATCTTTTTTTTTAACTAAGTATGTACATTTTTTTAAACGACTCCTATTTTATATCCCCGTAATGCTTCCCCTTTGATTAACATTTTAACTCTAAACAAGAATAGAAGGGGTTGTCCAAGAACGTTTAAGTACCTCGGCATACAAAATGGCGCGTCAACTTCTTCTGCAATCAATAGATGGCGCTGTCCGAGTGAATTTTGTGCTTTAAAAATGTAGTCACCGTATAGTATTAAGTAGTATAATTATATTTTTTATCATATGTACTAGCGAATCGGGAGTCGAAAAACAAGATTAATGTAAATTGTTTCGTTAGGTTTGAGCTCCAAAATAGCATCCAAAAATATTTGATTTTGCAAATTATTCCGAAATCATAATAATTCATACTACAAAATTTTCAAGAATAGTAATTAGCCTACAAATTGGGATAAATCATTTTGTTCAGTCGCTTTCATTTTGATTTATTTTATACTTTTGGGCCTATACCACGTACGATTTTCTGTGCGAATTATAATGGGCAGAGCTAGCGTTCAAATATTTTCAGCTGTTTCATTCTCAACCCTCTTCCTTACGCACTAAGTTAAATATCAAATGCGCTAAAATACATAGAACTTTGTTTGAGGGTTGGCGATCAATCAAAGTCCTGGTTTCTGGCATACCTGTTTTGTTATCTTATCGGAACCAGGCGATTAATCTGTAGTCATTCATCATTCATCAATCATTCGTGGTGACGTATTGACAATCTGTATCTTAGGATTTATCTGACGATGTTTCAAGTACATATGTAAAATACAAATGATGATTACTTCATTTTAAGTACAGTCAGCCTTAAAAGTTGCCCGATAGTACGGTCAGCTGAGAGGAAAGGTATCCTCCAGGGTGGTTACCGCGGTGGCAGGTACCTTTACTTTGCAGCTTGTACCTCGTCCTGACTTTCTTTAACAGATTTAGTATAGGTAACGCCACCAGAGTTGAGGCCACGCACACAACCACATCTCATGTAATGACAGCGGGATTTTGACGTTGTGTTGACGTTTAACGACAACACAACGAGAGATGATATGAGGTGGTTGAGGTGGTTGGTGAGGAGGTTGTGGTGGGGGGGTTGAGATGTGGTTGTGTGCGTGGCCTCAACTCTGGTGAAGTTACCTATACCAAGCCGAGAATACCCAGTCTTGTGATTTCGGAAGTTATCTCACCCTTTACGAGAGTGCTTGGGTTATACTCTCTACGCGGGCTCAATGCGGATTGGAAACTTCACACACACCATTGAATTTCTTCGCAGGTCCAGATTTTCTTGCGAAGTTTTTCCTTTACCGCAAAACTCATTTAAATCAAATCATAATCATCTCAAATGGAATTTCGCACATAATTTCCGAAAAACTCAGAGGTGCGAGTTGGGAACGAACCCGCGTCCCTTTGCTTGAGAGGCCAGTCAAACCACTAGGCTACCACAACTTCCATGAGTACTACCGTGTTCTTATTATTTCGTTTCACCTAAGTTACTTAACATTGTATGATCACGCGACTCTCATACAAACATAATAGCAAAACCTCGCCAATCACGTGTAGCTTCGTCCACGGATCACACGTGGCTCTCTTTTTATCACAATTGTGTCTACAATTTTCAACGTGGCCCAGTAACACCGGTCTGCGCAAATACACCGCTTGTAATGACGTTATCCGTGTCACGATACAGTGCACAATAACACGTAGGGAATTTATTCTTGTTTGTTTTTCTATCTATACCATCATAAACCAAAATTATCTCCTTATTCAGTGGGGTAAGCCTTTGAAAATTTTCAAACAGTAACTTACTGAGGTCTACTGTTTATAGTTTAAGAATAAACAATTAGTACGCACACTATCTCTACATTTAACTTATCTCAAGTCTCTCCGTTTCAACTAATGTATGAAAGTGTACACTATTTCGAAGTTAAAATAAATACTTAATTAATCACACGTTCCAAAGAAAAATCCAAGTGTTATATTTACTGTGTGTTATGGATTTATATGCTTACTAGCTATTTACCCGCGACTCCTAGAAGAATTCGCTTATTACCATCACGCGGGAACTATAAAATATTTTGGGATAAGATATATACCCTGTGTCATTTCCAGTGTCTCAAACTATTTCCATAGAAGATTTCATCTAAATCAGTTTAGCGGTTAAAGAGTGAAGTGATAACGGACAGACAGAGTTACCTCCGCGTTTATAATATTAGTAAGGGTTCCAAATTGTTTTATGATCCTTGAAATTCCTGGTAATATTAAATCGCAAATCAGATACTACAGTTTGTTTACAGCACACCTTATCCCATGACGAATGTTCAGAACATTCCAAGTGTTACGTGATTTGCACGGACCAGTACCATTAAGGTATACACAAAATTATTAAGTACTGACGTCAACTCTACGCACTTCACCGTCTTTAGCGAGACTGACAAAACAATTGTGACCATACAAAACCATAGTGTCAGGTTTACTTACTTTACGCAGTTATTATGTTTAATTTAAAACAATTAGTTGCTTTGTACGAATTGTTTGTCAGGCCGAGCGTTTCATTTGGTTCAAGGTTGCCCACAAATAACAATTGATATTTGATGTTTACTAGTCCAATTTGTTAGGTACCTTATTAGAAGAAATATACTTACACATAGTCTTACAATCTTTCAGATATTCGCGAGCTGCTAAGGATAAGCTAAAAATGAAGAATATTCGTAGTTGTTTAATTTTAATGCACTGACAAAATTGAGATCTAAGTGGTTGCCAAATTCTGTAGATAATCCTGAAAATGATTTACAAGAACATCAACATTCTAAAATAAACTTAAAACAATATCTTGTTTTTTCGGCTACGGTACATTTAAAAATGGGCACGGCTCTATATATCGAAAGTTAACATAATTTCGACTGTATTAAAATACCGAATGGTTAAAATATCGAACAGTTTTTTTTTCTGAAACTTCTCAGAATTTAGTAAAACGGCATCGTATAGAATCTATTGGTTAAGTTAGATTAGTTTTATAACAAACTTTAAAAGTTTTCGGTTACAGATTTTTAATACATTCGATATAATTGTTAACTTTCGATATCCCTACGTGCCTAATATCATCTCAAATTTGAAGCAATACACTATGGTGTCAAAATACCATATACACGTGAGATACTGATTTGGCAAACCAGAAACATAATTAAGCTAGTATTCTCCAATGTCGTCCTATTTACTACACTAGCACAGCATATAACATACGGGTAGGGAGGTCCCGGTATATGTAAATACGACTGGTCGATAGTGCGTTTCGATTAGAGATTCCAATCCGGGGATTGGTTTATACTAAAAAAACATCGGAATCCCCGGATCACGGTATTTGAATTGAATTTCCTAGTTTCAATACTATTATTTATTACTTTTTACTTTATTACTAAGTATTTGGAAAACTTAAGATTAGACGACCAGATGGCCTAGTGGTTAGAGACCCTGACTATGAAGCTTGAGGTCCCGGGTTCGATTCCCGTGTCGGGGCAGATTTTTGTATGAAAAATATGAATGTTTGTTCTCGGGTCTTGGGTGTTTAATATGTATTTGAGTGTGTATCTATCTATATTAGTATGTTTATCCGTTGCCTAGTACCCATAACACAAGCTTTGCTAAGCTTACTTTGGGACTAGGTCAATTGGTGTGAATTGTCCCGTGATATTTTTTTTTTTTTTTTTTTTTTAAGATTATTTAATTGGGTCCAAAGTTGGGCAGCGTCCCACACGCTGATGTAGACTTGACAAGTATATATTGGCTATAGACCTTTAACTTTAGCTATGTCTACAGGAGAGACGCGAACAAAATGACCTATTTGCAGCATTAAATGATTCTCGTGATAATATGGCCATACACAACGCGATAACGTGATTATTAGCTTTATCGCGATGTATGGTAGCCGAATATTCGCGAACACTTCGACACCACACACTTCGCTCCACTCTCTACATCAAAGCGCAGCGTCTTGAATTTTTAACAGTAATATAGTTATTAACTTATTACTATTACATAGCAGTCTATGTACTAAGTGATTTAATTAAGGAGTGACAGCTTTTTCCATTGCAATGTGGCCACTCACATTTATTGTGGGGCGACCGAAGTTTTATTGCAATAATTCTAACGCCATGTGTATGGCCGTACCATGATAGATATTCGATATCGAAACAAAATTATGTGCACTTACTTGATAACGAATCGGATACGATCGCTCGAAATTTTCTTCAGAAATTCAGAACACCGATGCTAGTACTACTAGCAGCCATTGTCAAAAATATTTTTCATACCCACTCGTATCTGTTTTTTAAAAAAATAAAAAGAATCGATATCGATGCTTTGTTTTGAAACTACCCTAGGTTACAAACAGCTGACCGCCCCTAGAGACGGACTGCGATCGACAAAACGAGACAAATCAATAAAATTGTAATTGGAAATTTATTGATAGAATTGTGATGTAAATTGGACGTGGTATCTAGGCTAAATTATTTGATAGAAAGTAGACGTACCTAAGCTGTTGTGTGTTGATAAAAAATAAATAAAAGTTTTAACTTGTGGGTTAAATCGCACATAGTTTTAAAATTAACCTGTCGCTTTTTTACCCATTTTGTAAAAACTGAAATCGCCTCATGCTTCTTAACAACGTCTTCTCGCAACAAAAAAATAAAAACTATAGAAGAGTAAGATGGCTGACTTACTGACTGACTGACAGAAAGACAACCTAAACCTAGAGCTAGAGACTTGAAATTTGGCAAACAGTTCCTTGAGAATCATAGACTATACATTAAAATCTTCGTACATAAAAAGGTGTAGGAATGTAAAGAAAAAATAATGTTAAATACCTACGACTAAACATAACCGACACAGACTAAAAAACCAAACCATCCGGTGAAGTGAAACTGGTCGAGATACAGCCGCGCGCGCACTAAACAAAACACTGATAACCCACATTGCTATCGCGCGTGTGAAAGTGTCCCGAACTGAATTAGCATAGCGATAAAGATGCATGGTGGTAGATGACACAACATCCTTTAAAAAACTTAATAAAAAAAAATAGTATCCTGAATAAAAAAAAATATAATTAGTCTGTCAGTCAGATTATCAAAAGATATTGGACACAGTCATATTTTTTCTTTTGACAAACATTAGGTATTAAAATTAAGTACATCTTTGAAACTCACACGCCTTTCCTCACACTCTGGGTAATGTACAAATAATGTTAACTCCTCGCCGCTATTAAATACCTACATTTCTAGTCCAGAATCCACGTTTGTAATTTGGTATAAATACCTATACCATCAAAACGCTTGCCACAAAAAACAAATGACGCCGTTTCCCATAATTTCATTTGTCATAATTTTATTTGACACACCAGCGTTTGCTATAAAATAAGAGGTGAAACATAAAACTTGAAACAATTTAAAAAAATTAAAATTAACTGATTAAAATCAGTCTTATTTAATTTGAGGTGTCCATACAATGGTTTTATGATTTCATGTCAACAAAGAATGAGCATAATAATTTAGGATGTTCATTCTGACCAATTTAAACAATTAAGTAGTTAATGCTATTATATTTTCCAGCGTTAACTGAATTTATACGTATAGATCCGTGCTATTTTCAGATTTCTTGGAAATGTCATCATATAGGACGTAGTAGATTAGGTTAGCTTAATAAAAATTCTGAAATTCTGTTTCTGAAAAAACTTTACGACAAATGAGATTTTCGGAATACGATACACTGCATGGCTTATGAAATCCGGACACAGAATAAACAATCCACTAAAACAAAAAAAGGTTCAAATTCATTTCGTTACATCTTTAGCTGGTATTTCAGTAAACAAATAAAGCATCAGGACCCGTATTTTCAAAGCTCCGTATACATCTCAGACGAAATAATACGAGCTTTTACTATGTACAAAAGCTTTCTCCAGGGAGTTCACAATTCGTTGCGTAAGTGTCTCTAAGATAAATTGAACTTATGTACGTCGAATTTTATACATGGATCCTCTTATACGATGTACCCAGAAAAAAGGGGTAAATTTCCCTGAAATAAAGGTAAGGCGTTTACCCTATAAAGCTGTAGGTTTTTTGCAGCTGTCAATTTATGTAAATTAAAGTGAAACACATTAATGAAAAATTCGTCGCAGCATGTAAAAGGTGTTGAGTTGACTCATGGTTACAAGTGTGAATTTATCTTTTTAAATATAAATAAATACCTATCAAAGGTCCCAAAGTAAGCAAAACTTGTGTTATGGGTTCTAGGCAACAAGGATGTACATACATTTTTTATTATAAGAGTGAGTCAAACGAGCAAGTGATAAATACATACCTACCTATCTATCTACCTATGTACTTACCTATTAAACATCCAAGACTCGAGAACGAACATTCGTATTTTTATACGTATCTATAATCTACCGGGAACCGGGAAACAAACCCTGGAGAGCTTTGTAATCAAGTTCTCTAATCACGCCTATATATAATCCGCTCCAATTTGGGCTATTCAATTTTGAATGTAAGTAATTATTGACTTTTGTATATACGAAGAGATTGAAATGTTTACTAAAAGCTGACAACAAATCTCTATCTGCTAGGACAAACGGCTCCAACTTTACCCTTTTATTACCCCCTTCCCGACTTCTCAAACGCGTCGGCGCACCCACATCTCAATAATATCAAAAGCGGCTATTTGGAAAACATAAAATAGGGCAGTCATCGACCTGCGTGTTATATCGTTTGCTGCCCACTCCCGGTATTCCACGATCACAGTCTATTTGTGTGGACGGCCAGCAAATCACGGTCACTGTGTTTACTTACGTGTCAGCAGTACGTTATACGGTTTATTGATTGTGTTTCTAAAATCGACTAAGACTTAAGAGGAGCCAGGATAAAGCTAGTTCGAGTTGGAAATGGGTCAATAGCTCAAATATCTCTTTGTAAAATTATAAATAATACATGGATTAAGGAAAAGAGAGGTAGAGGTCGACCTAGGCGTGCTACATGGATCAAATAAGGAAAAAGTGAGGGTCGTGTTGTATTAGGAGGTCAAGGAAATGGCTAATACGAGGGTTTAGTAGAAGATACTCCATCGACAAGACTGTAACTCTTAAGTTTGGATGGATGACTTAAGGATTAATAAATGTTATTAAATCGTGGTAGCTTAGTGGTTTGATCAATGTCCTCTCAAGCAGAGGGCCATGAGTTCGAGCCCGGGCTCGCACCTCTGTGTTTACGGATTTTATGTGCGAAATTTTGCGGTGAAGGAAAACATCGTGGGGAAATCTGCACACAAGGGAACCAATGCAATATTGTGTGTGGAGTTTCCAGCCCTCCTCCGTGGGAACTACGGCCCAAGCCCTCTCATTCTGAGAAGAGGCCCGTACCCTGCATTGAGACGTATAATGCCTAAATGACTTAATGCTCGGCAGTTGGAGAAAAATATGCAATGAAAGTTAATTATTCTAAAATAATATTTATTATATGTTTCAGAATGCTTAAATAGACGAGGCAAATGTTTTCGATGATAACAATGTGTTTTTCTTTCTGTTTCAGGTATGACACAAGTTTTGCATCATTCTGCCTGAAGCGCAATATCTTCGTAAATAGGTATTTACATTTATTAATACCGTGAAGTCTGTGTCAAATAAGAATCGTACAGTCGCGGAATTAAAAGTTTCGTCATTTTTCGTCTCTATGTCAACGAGTTAAGGTCGAAAAGTGACGAACCTTTTCATTCCGCTACTATACAAGAGTATAATGTAAATAATTTGAGCATGGTTACATTGCATCATTGCAGAATTATTTCCACGTGAAACCTCAATTATTTAAATGAAAATCTATACAAGCACACGCCTCCGCATTTTTGCCAGATTTTTGCTTTACTCAATGACAGCAATAAAGAAACTTTACCACCAATTAGAATTCTGCGTGGATAGAGTCGCAGGCAAAACCTAATCAACATTATTATAACGTTTGTTGAAATTAGAAATATAGGAAGCAGCTGGGAGCTTGACAAAACTATTTTTCTGCTAAGTGGTTACGAGAAAACCTTGGAGAACACCAATGTTTCCGAAATGTACAATAGCTACGTACCTACGTGCATACTGAACGCTATTTTACAGTGTAACTTAACTGATACTTCAAAAGCCACGTCATCTACTTCATAATGGACTGAAATGTCTCTTTGACATTGCAGCGACCTCACCACGAGGTCCAAAGTCATCAGTGCTTATCTAAAATGTATGTGACTATCTTTAGTACCTGATATTGTCAAGCAAATCAGCTTCATGTCCTGATTTACGTCCAATATGTTTCGAACCTTGGTCATAAATTGCCTTCTACATATTCATGAGTTTAGTCCTAGCTTGTAATCTACCTACGACCGTCAGCAGATTGGAAGATTTAAAGTTATTGCTATCTGTACCCGTGACCATGCCTACGTGCTAGCCCGGTATCGAGTATATGCGACTGTTGACGCGGAAAGCTGTTTTATAATACATTGCGTGTCTAGCTAACTGACCGATGTGCGGTAAACGTCTCGAATGAGCAATGGACAGTGAAGTCGCCAATAGTGACGGCGTTCGAGTGACCACGTTACCCTTGATAGAGAGGATTAGAATTTTGCTAGTGAAGCTAGTGAAGTGTTTGTTTTGGTCTTATGTCGATATATTAAGTACAGGTATACTAGCGTTTACCCGCAGCTTCGCTCGCAGAAAATCATTAGATTTGGCAGTTGAGTTAAATTCCGCGGCTTAACTAAATTCCCATGGGAATTCGTTATAATTGCATTGTGGTCTTCATTTACGTGGCATGATAAACACCCGTACAAAACTTCAGGTTTCTGTACTTAACGGTCAAGATTTTGGGATTGTACGTGGATCCCGTTGGAATGTCGGGATAAAAACTAGTCTTGACAACGAGATGGCCTAGTTGTTAGAGAACCTGACTACGAAGCTTGAGGTCGCGGGTTCAATTCCCACGTCGGGCAGAAATTTGTATGATAAATACGAATGGTTGTTCTCGAGTCTTGGATGCTTAATATGAATTTAAGTATGTCTATCTATAAGTTTGTTTATCCGTTGCCTGTACCCATAACACAAACTTTGCTTATTTTTGACAAGGTCAATTGTTGTGAATAGTCCCGTGATATTTATTATTATTTATTTATAACAAAGACTTCCAGTATACACCAACACAAACCACACAACTTAAAAAATAACTAGACAAAACACTCCACACTCCAGAACATTTCTGACGTCCAGCTCATACCAAAAATCATCTAAATCCGTTCAGCCGTTCACTTACAAACTTTCACATATAATATTAGTGGCATTGGCTTATTATTGGTTAGTTTTGTACGTAGTTTTTTTGTTGTTATTGAAGTTTGACTTTTTCGTCTTATGGCCTTACTCATAACAATGATTTTAATTACTAGCATTTTGCGACACTTTGTTATTTAGTTTGGACTAATTCTCCCTTCGCATGTTATTTAACTGAACTTTCTTGAACACCCATTATTTCTTTTGCAACTAATAATTAACTAAAAACTTTCATATTTACTTACCGTTCACCTTGAACTATTATAGCTTCGGTAATTTCCGTGTTTACCTCTATAATTACTTTCACAATATTTTTCCTTAAAAGTAATGTAACATTCGCCATCTCTTTCTACCCTCATCATTTACCGTGTGACCGAATGAAATGGTGAAAACGATTGTGATTCCAAGTGCGTTAGACAATAAAGTTGCTATAGTAGCAGTATTATTATCTGCGGGTGTAATTTTTATCCCACACGATGTAAGATCTCACCGTAAGACTATAATTATCTGTTTATTCACGGTCGCTGCAATGTGGTCAAAACATCTATGCAATAGTAATAGTTTTGAGGCAAGATCTGCTGGCCCTTTTTTCCACCCAGATAACCAAGTTTGATAACTGGTTAACTAGGTGGAATATTTCTTTCGTGAAGAAAACCAGTTCTGTGGATAGAATTCTAATTCCATATTAAGTATTAACTGAGTTGGATTACTAGGCATCCAGGAGGAATGTAGCTTCCGCGTAGATATCTGGTTATCAATGTGCACTAAAATTCCTATTATGCTACACTCTACAGTGTCTTCACCAAATACTGTAGCCTAAACGCTTCAGGTTTTTGTTTGTTGTATTCTAGGAAATTTTAACCAGTTTTTTTATGTGGAAATACGTTACCCCAGGATAACTGGTTATAAAACTCGGTTACGAATATGGAAGGAAATTTCCACCCAGATAACTGGTTTTTTACGCGGAAGAAATGTTCCACCTAGCTAGCCAGTTATCAAACTTAGTAATAACAAAGAATGGGTAGAACAAAAACATTTTTAAGTCACATTTCGATCAAAGAACATAATTCGGTCGTAGGATCGTACCCTATGTATGTAAAAGCTACTAGTCGACAGCCCAAAAGGGACCTGTACTGTAACAATTCGGAACAGTCATTAAACAAATATCTCTGAGCTCTTATAACAAAATGGGGCACGCGACGCTCAACGATTTCAGTAGCGTCGCTTGAATAAATTATCTAAATTGAGTCCCTAGTACTTCACCTAGTACTCGAATCCATTTGCCCGTAGTGCCACATAAAACGTATTTAAAAGTAACCAGGGAAAATGGCTAACGCGAATTCACCCCGCCGGTCCCCTGGTGTCATTTAACCTACATTATCTTGAAAAAGAATGTCTAGCATGAGGATTGAAGGTTCCGGGCAGAAGAAAAATGAATGGAAGTTAACATAGCCAAGCATAAAAACGTACCTAGTTAGTTAAGTAAATTGTAGGAAAATTAAAGGAATAACTAAATATGTCGAGGGATCATTCGACACCGTTCTAAGTTAATGATCGCCTTAACCTTTATTCATGACGCCTTATTTTAAAAAACCTTTTTACAACGTGACAATTTTAAAATTCTAGCTAACTAGTAGGTATAAAAATGAATTTGTGACCGTTTCTAAATCCGAAGAGAACAATGAGATTGAAAATGAAAGAACATGTCTAGTCATCTAAGCAACTTTTTGAGTTACAGCGATTTGAAGGTTAGTCATCACGAACAATTGCGTAACTTTATCTTTAGAAGTGAAAAAAAATATGTATTATTTTCAGATACCTATCCATATTTTATCCAATGGTAAGTTTTTTTTTTTTTTTTTTTTATGTTAGATAGGCCAGACAAACGAACTAGTGGGTCACCTGATGTTAAATGAATACTACTGTCCATAGACACCCGCAGCGCTTTACACGATGCCAGTGCGTTATCGGCCCTAAAGGAGAGGGAATAGGGGAAGGGGGAGAGGGAGGGGGAGAGGGAAGGGGTGAGGTATTGGGCCCCCGGCACTCTCACTGACCGTACGAAACGCAAGCAGGATTACTGCTGCTTCACGCCGGTGTTCTGTGAGAGGGTGGTACTGCCCCGGACGAGCCGGCCCATTCGTGATGCAGCGGCTAGCTACAACATGGCTCTACCACTACAAAAAAAAAGTAAGTTATAGTTACTTTCTTTGCGAGCTCTTCATTTTGAGACAAAAATCTCATTTTTCAAATAGTCTTTGATGTTTTAAGCAGTGCAAATGACATTGAAACTCAAGCTGGTAAAGCAATTCCCTGGTCAACCGTAATCCGTTATACATACATATAGACGGTCCGTTTAGTAAGCCAACATGTATGAAACTAGAGTTTTGGATGTTCGTAACCTTACGAAGTGACAAGATAGGCTTTGTTATTCAAATAAAGAAAGCCGTATGACGCAAATAGACAAAGAAAACCCTTTCGTCGTACCATTTTCTCAGCTACACGGAACACTAAAAAGTAGGGGTTTAGCAGATACCGGCTAGTGCTGGAGGTAGAAAAGATTTTTATAAAGCTATAACAATACATCAGACCATTAGGCGGTGAGAGCGCGGTAACATAGATGGATGCATCCCATTTGTAATGAACGCAAGACGTAGGCGGAGGCGAGATGTAGGTAGGTAAATTGGACATTCCGATTTATTTCACGGTCTTGACCTATAAGCAAGCAAGGCGTTTTTATCTCCTTTATTTGAGTGAAAGAGGCTTTTTACTCCACCACGGAAGTACCGACAGGTGTAATAAAGTTACCTACTCGTAAATGAAGCATTTTTCCTTATAGCCTGAAAGCGTGTCCTAATACAAACAATGTACAGCCTTGTTATGGCAACCCTAAGAATCAATCCAGCAAGCAGCAACGTAAAACAAAATTAAATTGTGATAAATGTAAAGCTGGGTCATTACATTCGCGTGAATATGCGAACCAACAAGACATTGTAATACAACATTTTTGAACGATCTATGTCGACGTTTGACGTACATCAAAGAGCACGAAACTCAATCCTTTGACATCGCGTTCAGTCCCACTTTTATTTGCGTGCAAACATTTGTACGGACAATATAGGAATATTTGGCCGCATGTGAGGACCCCCTGTTACATATTTGTAACAGATTGAGATAATATTTACCTGTAAAACTTGTTGCCAACCTATTTTTTTTATTTGCCACCAGCACACTTGCCCTGACTCGTTGTCACACTGATATTATAATATTCAAGGTATTTGATTTCACTTATAATAAAAAGCAAATATGTATTATAAACAACCACTACGTGTAGAGATATGAAATTTGGCTCAGATATTTTTATGCAATGATTATGAAAAGTGCAATGATTTTTTTGGAAAATCCACAAAATTTCAATTCGACTGCCAAATCTAACAATGTACGCGTGCGAAGCCGATTCATGCGCATTCGATGTATGTACTCTTCAATACCAATAGTAAGTGGGTGGGTGGTCCACTGAAAATTTAAATTTTATGTCCGAAAATGTCTATAAACTAGGTATTTAAAAAGAAAATGTAATCCCGATTTGTCTTCCTCAAAACGCTGTAGATTATTTCGGTCTCCCGATAACGTTGACCTAGTCGTTATAAATCCATTTCAGATCGTCATTGGAAAAAGATTACGTTTGACCGAGCCCCAATCTCGAAGCAGTACAATTTCGCATAAAGGGATTATTTTCTGCCTTAATAGTTTGTGGGCGGATCGTTTGACACCCGCTTAAGCGATTATGACATAACATTTTATTTACTCGTCGTAAACGAGGGAAATAAGTGCACCTATAAAGTTTTATGGCAAAGAGAAGCATGTAATTTAAGGAACAAATAACGTTCTTTTTGGTGTCCAAATTAATATACTAACTAAAAGGTGACTTTGCACGTGTTCAAAAACATGTAATTTAAGGGTATTTCTACAATGCGATTAATTAGCATAATAACATGACATACAGTAACATAGATTTTAGTTACGTCTACGCTACGGACTTAGTGCTTGTTGTTTGATCAGTAGTTAAAGATACTAATAGTCAAATTGCCTTTGAAATGCGTTAACTATTGTTCTGTTTGCCATATATTTTAACTATTAGTTTGTTTAACTATTGATCAAACAAGGGGCTCTTAGACGGTTGCTAAATAGAAGAATAAAAGATTGAACATTTAAACGAGATGTAAAATCAGTGCTTCTAGCTCAGTAATTTCAACAAAATATGAACAACTTCAATTTTAAATTTAAACATTTGAGTTAGTGCATTAACATAACACTAATTTATGCGTCACGTTTAAAATTTTACCTTTTATTATTTACTGCAAAACAATCGTATCGTCACTAACGTTCACAAGCAATAATAATAAGTTATAACGAAACCGGTTTTGAAACGTATTACCGAAAAATTAATTGAAAATGCCCACATTACTACGGGATACACTACGGGATTCCATTAAGAAAATCGTTAACGTAACCCGGCCTATGGCCCCTTCCTATAATTACGTACTCACCCCCATTACCCAATGAATCAACATTTCAATAACAACTTCACCCAAATCCAGAAGAAAATCCGAACAAGTCCGATTCGGCCCTGTTCAAGAAATAGTAGATTACGGGATTACGAACTCTGTTTCTGGGGGTTAAGTGTTTTAACTGCTTGCGCGCGTTGTCGGGCAGTAGGGCGTCGGGTCGATATTCGGTATAGATACAGATATAGGACAGATGATGTTAAGGCCGCCCTCGACGCTCGGTTTCGTTGAGATCGATCCTGGAATGAGATGAGCGCCTTAAAGGCGTGAAACGGAGATACCGGGTTATTGTATTCGTGTCTGTGATAAACTCATTAAATCGGGGTGCGTTTCTGTTTCGAAGGTTTCGGGGAGTGATGATTAGTCAAGGATTTATGAACGTATCCACCTAGTACATACTAACGATTACACTGTGAGGTATCACTTTTGAACTTGTTATCGTACTTAAGAGCAATCAATTAGAATCAGTTATATTGAATGTTAATCATTCAATTTAAATAATTATATGAAATTACTCTGAAATGCATTCTCAGTAGAAACTATAATAATACATCTAGATATCACTAATACAAAGGGTATGTATAACAATACCGAAGTACGAAAGACCGAATGTATTACAACATCGAATGGGTCAAAAGACCGACACGATTTTTTTCAGAAACCGTTAACTTTTAAAGATTGTTATAAAACAAACCTAACCTAACCTAATGGGTTCTGTATGATGCCGTTTTAATAAATTATGAGAAGTTTACGGTTTCAGAAAAAAATCGTGTCGGTCTTTTGACCCATTCGATGTTTTAATACATTCGGTCTTTTGTACTTCGGTATTGTAATACATACCCAATACAAAACACCATAACACAAAAAAAGAATATCAGCAACATGATAACATTTCCGTCAAGTTTTAAGTCACATAGGCGCTACTAGATTCATTTTTATCTCATCGTATTGTCACTTGAAGCCGTGGTGGCCTAGCGGTTTCACCAATGGCCTCTCAAGCAGAGGATCTTGGGTTCAAATCCCGGGTCGCAACTTTGTGTTTTTCGAAATTCATGTGCGTAAATTTACCATGAGCTTTACTGTGAACGAAAACTTCGTGAGGAAACCTGCCTGCACCTGCGAAGATATTCAATGGTGTCTGTGAAGTTCCCAATCCGCACTGGGCCCGTGTGGGAACTACGGCCCAAACCCTCTCATTCGGCCTGTGCCCTGCAGTGGGACGACTATAGGCTGGGATGATGATGATGATTGTCACTTACTAATTATCAGGTCTAATTGAGCTCAAACTTATTTAAAATCAGTATGTCACTAGTTAGACACAATGAACTAAGATTTTTATTACAAAAAATCGCAGTTAAAAACTTGCTTTGCGCCATTTCTCCTCGGCATTTCTTACCGTCGCAAATTTCACAAACTTGAAAAGGCATTTTGTAAATTCAGAAGATCCACCATTTACATCGAGCCCATTAATAGCAGTCTCATTCACGACGTAACGAGTACTCGATTGCCAGTTAGTCGAATTACTAACCGAGTAAGACAGACGGCCCTAGGGGACGGCGCAGGATAAATTTCCCTTAACGGCCGACCTTTGATTTAATTATGGCGAAGTACGTAATTGGTCGTATTTTATAATGCGATTAATATTAAAAATAATTAAAACAATGTTGAATACGTAAATTTTTACGATTTCGTTTACATCAAAAGATTCACTCAAATGAATGATCACTCGAGTGATTGCTCCATTTTTCTTTAATTTGAATTTCTCACGGCCTAGTGGAATGAAATATAAAACAATATTCACCAGTTATTTTCTTTCAATATGTCGTCGAATGAAGTTTATTTGGAGTTGAAGTGAATGATGCCGAATGGAAATATTCGATATGGTATGAATGGCATGATCGATTCACTAACGAGAACTTCTTCGACATTTTTGAACGAATGCCTAAAAAGTACGAAATTCATGAATTTTATTTCGAACTTTTAAGGTTCACATTTTTTGTTAATAAGTAATACAATATCTTATACGATACGAAGGTTGGTGATAGTTACAAAGTTTAAACAATATTAATAAACTTAATTTAAAAAAAATACATTTAAATACATAATATGACAATAAAACAAAACAAATGAATCAAAATTAAATCAACTAATTCAAGTTAAGCTAAATGATAACTCAGAAATTATTATTTTTTTTATCACTTGGTGTTCGTTCAGATATGTCACTTCGAGTGAAAGACGCAAAATGAAAAACGATAGTGAACAAAATATTAACCATCTGATACTAATTCTCTGACTGTGTTGTCTGTGATAAGAATATCACATCATGTCATGTGTGAGTTAGTGTCTTGGTTATTGTACCCAGAAGGGTATACCTACAATAAGTAAGAAACTAACTCACAAAACAATACGTTACAAGAGACTATAATTCACAAAAGACTGTTATAGACAGCGTGTATGTAGACAGTAAATAATATATCTGCCGTATCAGGCCTAAGTAACGTATCTCCAAAAATGTCGATTAGAGAAAAACGCGATCAAAGTTTTTGTTTATCCACATCTCATTACTTGTTTACTAATGAAGTTTAAAGTTTGAAATTTACACAGTAGGTTAGAAATATTATTGTGACAATGTATTTTCAATTTTAACACTGTGCTACGAATCAATTTGAAAAAAGACGGTTTTTAAAGTTTACACGGCCTTACTTTTCATACAAAATTCTGTAACGCAAAGTTGCGTATCTGCCACCGTTGCGTACCGTGTTAAAGCAAGCCTTGTGGCCTAAGTAAGGTACGAGATTTTAAGAGCTAATTATGTAACTATTGTATACAATACTTTTTCTACGGGTCATCATCATCATCGTCTATCGAGGTACATACATATCCTTTTTCGTTTGCTATTCCATGAAGTTAGCATAACTCCTGTTGTGTAGCTTTTAAGATTTTTCTGGTAACAAGGTAAGCGTTGCTTCCTCTGCAATAGTAGTTATCTCCTCTGGAGTAGCAGCGAAACTAATCTCGTCACTGTCACTCATGTTTAATTCGAATTAGGGATTATTTATTTAACACCATCGATTTCGCGTCAAATAACAACAAACAAAACTTTAAAATTTTCGTAGCACAAAAAAGAACTAATGAGACGTCGTTATAAGACTGTTTCTGATTGGCCAATTACTTCAATTACTAACCAATCACGTAACAGAAGAAAAAAGTTAGTGTGTTCAAATGGAAGCAAATTTGCCAGATATTTTCCAACTTTACATTGGGTGCGTTCCACTAAGCACTCACGACGCTCAAACGAAGTACTGAGTTCTAATTTTGAAATTATTATAGTCGTCTAGAGCGTTGTATAATAATCATTATAGTTGAGTCCGAAGTGCCATAGACTATCCAAGATTAAAAAGTATGTGATTGCAATTTTGTCTATAAACACATAATTGACAAATAAAAACAAAGAGTAGAAAAAGTCTATTATGCTATTTTTGCACATCACTTTCAAACGAAGAATCTTTAATAATTTCGGTTTAACCAAAGCTACTTTATAATTGATACGACGCTTTGTATGACGGCGAAGTTCTACCACCAAGCTGTGTATTTATGCAAAATCGTCTAAACTATATTTTCTCATTTTCCAAGGTTCCATTAGTCTTTTATTGCTTCCAAAGTGGCAGCACGGAAAATTAAAAGCGTTCTCGTTTAAAAACGACATGGAAAGGGTTGGATGGAAATATCAAGGTTAATGGGGTGTAAATTCGTTGTTTCATTTTATATTTGGAAGCGCGGATATATTTTATATTGTCGTAATTTGTATACAATGTACATATATGAACTTTGTAGATGATGATTTTTTCACGCGATACCAATATTTTCCTAAAATAAATCATGCAAGAATATCCTAATCTAAGTAAAACAATTTTTAAAACAACCCTTTTTTAACCCCCGACACAAAAAGAGGGGTGTTATAAGTTTGACCGCTGTGTGTGTGTGTGTGTGTGTGTGAAATAGAAAGCAGGTTTCTTGGTGATGGTTCTTAAATATGGTTCATCAAAATCGGTTCAGCCGTTTCAAAGTTATCAGCTGTTTTATTAGCTGCGGAAGGGATCTTAGACGCATAACGGGCATTGACTTAATGTTCAAACATACGAGTGACATAATTGCGTTGGGGGTTTTTAAATTATTTAATTTATAGTTATGCTGGCAGTACATTATCACATTGACATAAGGTACAATACATGTATGATTTCAAGACGATCGAATCATCAGCAGACTTATTGTCTAACGCGCGGACGCTTGCCTTCGTTTTCACCATCTCTTTCTGTCACCATCTTATACCGGTTCACAGAAAGAAATAGAAATTGCGAAAGCAAGCGTCACCGCGTTAAATAAATAAGCCCGCGCGGGTGCAGTGCCATCTTTCTTACAATTTTATAGATTTCAACTGGTGCGCGACACGCACACGCTTGGTCTGCGCCGGCCTAAGACTTAAGTTACTAGGGTCCATCTAAGTAAGAATTCAATTCAAGTATATAATTCTGTCCAACTTCATTGTGAGTTATGGGTTTCCATTGACAAAACTTCATAACGTAAAAAGCTTTCATCGTTTAATCTTAGTCATTAATCATTAATCTTCAGAAAACTTTGCCTAAATGCCGAACGAATTCGCGTTAATGGAGCCATAGGGGTAGTTCTCGCAAGATGTTTGGCACACGTTAGATCACTTAACCGGCTGTCAGCCACTGTGTGATTAATAGGTGGGGTAAATTAATTACGACCTTCACGGGGCACAATATTTAGGTAGGCAAAATGGCTCGCCCTGAGAATCCACTCTGATACCTGTGCGGTTCAATTTAAGAAAGACTGGCGAGGGCATGCGAAAAACAAAATGATAGTGTTCAAAAAGTTGGCCATGCTAAGCTGACTGGAAAAAGTTCCGTTGTAACACAGAAATACCCATACAATTGTTTATTTAACGGTCTGAGATCAAACGGAATGTTCCTGCTATTTTTAACAATCTTTGTTATATTCCCAACTTTTTAAACTCTACTCAAATCAGTTTTTGTAGCGCTTGCTGTGGTGTTCTTCAAGAGTTTCTACTACATTAATAAGAAATCTACTATCGCGCTGTATATTCTAATGTTTTTTTTAGTTTCTTTAGTAGTGTCACTTGGCTTTACATATTTAGTTCGATTTTGATTCTTTAATTCGTCATGTTTAGGTTGTTCAATGCTTTCTTAACTTATCGTGATATGATTTCAT
Source organism: Archips xylosteana (assembly GCA_947563465.1). Lineage (NCBI taxonomy): Eukaryota > Metazoa > Arthropoda > Insecta > Lepidoptera > Tortricidae > Archips > Archips xylosteana. The sequence continues at coordinate 17,342,593 of OX387347.1, read as the reverse complement.
TTAGAGTGTAACAGTCATCATCTTTTAGTCACACCCCATTCATGCATTTTGTTATTTTTTACCTTTAGTCCTTTATAATGTAAACATCGATCACCCTTTAATGCATCCCTGCAAATTGTCCGAATTGTCACTTTTCTGTCTTTCAGCTAACGCAGAACTGCTGCTTCAATCTTTATAACGCGGCTTTGCAATCAATCCATCTCTCTCCACTCCAAAACTCTTAAGACCTATTTTACCACACTCTGTTATGTTCCTGACATTTGATGCGACAATTATCTATGACACCGTTTTTGTTTATTCAAACAACATTATAGATATCTGTTACATAACATAACAGAAACTTAACGGTGAGTGGTGACACAGCGTTAATATCCTCCACTTTACTCTCGCCTAAATCTTCTGGCTTAAGCCAGCAACTCGGACTATTTCTCATCACGACCTCACTCGTGACACGGGTAGGCTTTGTTCGCAGTGGGAAACATTTCGCCGGTGTTACCTGCTCGAAAAAGATACCTTTTTTTACCTACGATTGTCTGAAAAAGAAAAACGTATTCTTTGGTTTCTAGGCCAGTGTCTCCCGGTTGCGTTGTAGATTTTGCCAACGAGAAGCGGGTAAAATGTGACAATGACGCGATAGAAGAAAATAATGAGTTTAAATGGCGAGAGTGATGTACTGTCCAGTGTTTGTCACTTTGGAATATATTTCTTACTAGCTTTGACCTACGACTTCGTCCGTGTTAGAAATCCAAAAAAATAATTTTAAAAGCACAACGGTCGCTCGTTCATCTCTATATATTGATTGCAAACGAAGATAGCATGTTATCTTGTTGTTTTTAGTCAGCGCCCTCTATTCTTGTTTAAAGTTACATTACAATAATATCCTACGATAACTCATTACCGGGTTACTAAATGTCTTACGAGACATTGAGGCAATCCAGATCTTTTTCTATCTGTACGCCAAGTTTCATCTAAATCCGTTCAACCGTTATTGCATGAGTGACTAACGAACATTCAAACATCCAGGCATCCTCACAAACTTTCTCATTTATAACATTAGTACGATAGAATTTTAAATGTTATTTATCAGGAGATTTACTTCAACGAGACAAGATGCGGCTGCTTGCTCTAACGCACAGACAAAGGTCCGAATTGTGCTTAAGTACCTACTACGAGTACATACTTCAGACTTGCCTTTCGTTGATACTTTTTCAAATGCAAATTAAATGTAACATTAATAAGACTTTCACTAATCAGCTCTTTTATAACGCTCTATATTCTCGATATTTTTACTAATTTCTATTTATTAAGTAAAGTCAAAAAATACTACACGAATCGTTTTCAAAAAATTTGTACACAAATAAAGGATTTAATTGAAGCAAAACTTATTTGATTCCTTTGCGTAACGAAACTTACGCAATATAGGGTAAGTCCAGGATAGATGCCCCACTTTTTGAAATAGCTTTATAATTCAAAAACTTAACAAATTATAGCATTGCGTCCAATGCGTATGATAACTATGGTCCTTAATCTATTATTTTACTGTACTTGTTTTAATATAAATCGTATGGATTTTGTGTAAATCGTACTTTTTTTGACCCCTTATAAATGGGATAGGTGCCTACCGAGGGGGATAGACGACTCGTCGCAAAAATGAGTCACAGGATAGATGCCCTTTGAAATTAAACAAGTTAAATAAAAGTTAGCAATCTTTTATATTCATTGAAAATTCGCCAAGTTTGAATAGTATGAGCCACGAGCCTCTTCTTATTTTAGAATCCTAGTACTGGATGTTTTACTGAAACAAATTATAAAAGTTCAATCAATTCCATATAAAATGTGATTTTGCTTCTATTTGCAAATGCCTACAGAAAAAACTTCACTAAATACCAATCAACATGTACCTACATAACTACCTACCTAGCTAGGGTCAATTGATTTTCCTCATTTTTGGCAAAACGTCGTCTTAGTGTTCTAGACGGTATTCCATATGTTCTGGCTTCTTCTTCTTCATTTCCTCGAAGGCTGCTAGCACGCTTTCTTCAGTCCAGGCGACGTTACGTGGGACTACGCCTTGTTTTCTCTCATATTTACGAGGCATTTCGACCCTCTGCAACATAAAAATTATTTTTAACAAGTTGAGGATGGATGCCCTTAGGGGCATCTATAGCGATCGAAAACTGGGCAACTATACTTTTCGCAGAGGATAGATGCCCTTTTCGATAAAAAATCAAGTAATGATAAAATCACTATAAAATATACTAATCCATGCAGCCTAAACTTCAGTGCAACCAAATGAGTTAGTTAAAAGCGCAAATTATAAGCCAGTTTAAAGTTATTCAAAAACAAATACTTACGAATATAATTTTCACGCTCTGCGAGATCTCGCCGCGGAAGGTTTTGGCACTCATGGTCTAAACGCGTTTGTTCTTGCTCATGATAGCAGCGGCCCGGAGGTTTGCAGGGAGGGGGCTTGCTATCATTTAGTGGAATTTTAGTCCCACGGCCTTGCTACTAGTAGAAATTGAAATCGAGGCATCTATCCCACTGGGGCATCTATCCTGGAATTACCCTAGTTTGTATGCCCAGCTTTCGTTACATAAAGAACGCGATCATGATTACCTATGTTTTTATTAAGCCCTTAATTGCGTAAAATGTTTTTGAAAACGACGCGCACACCACAGTGTATTACAAAGTCTTGCCTCCGTATAAAGTCTTAACGCGTAAAGATGAATTACACGTTACTTTATGCGTTTACGTAAGGCAATATATGAGAATGTATACACCCACACAAACGTAGGTAACGCAGCCTTGAGGTTGTAAAGTAGAGGGTTACCAGCGTAGCGGGCGATGTGCTGAAAATTGATTAAACCATGTACACCGTAGATACGCGTACATGAAAATAAACTGCTTGTTTGTAGAAACATTTTCGAGGCAAGATTGTCAGTTAGACGCAGAACGCTTTTATTCATTATTTATGCGGAATTAGTTTAGTAACTTAATCCCTACTTAATATTATACATGAGAAAGTAACTGTCTCTTACCTCTTCGTGATTAAACTTCTGAACCAATTTAGAAAAGCTGGCCCTTAATCCATACTAATTATTATAAATGCGAAAGTGTGTCTGTCTGTCTGTTACCTCTTGAATCTTAAACCGCTAAACTGATTTAGATGGTACTTTTCTATAGAGATAATTTGAGACCCCAGGAAGGAAAAACGAAAATTGCGTAGTTCGCGCGGGATGGTGATAAACAAATCTTCGCAAACAGAATCGCGGGCAACAGCTAGTAGTAAAATAGTAGCAGGCAGCTAGTTCAAAATAAATTAAAACTAAATGTTCTCCTGGTACACTCAGTAACTTAAGTAGATTAACAATCGAAGATAAATCTTCTGCAGTATAGTCATATGAAGGTTATATGGAATTCTTTATACAACTGTTTATCTACTCTTACTAACAAAGTGTAACTTTCAGTACTTACCTACGTCATTACCAAACAAAAACTTCAATGTATTAACGTCAAAATCGTGGCAACAAGAACTCGAGTCGAAGAGTCGTAACTCACCCGTTAAACTGCATCTACATGCAAATACATGTTTCTGTTTACTTACCGTGTAAGTACGTTTATGTACTCACGCAAACATATTGTACACATTAAACGAAAATCAACATCTAGACACGCGGCAGCGTGTCAAGCCAAGTTCAAACATTAAATCTACCGAAGTCATTTACTCGTCGAGCACATACGAGTATCACTCGAAGAAATAGCTCACCACCCCAATAAAGGCCTGTATAAATAAATGACCCGGTTACAATTCAACTCTTGACTTTGCCCCGTTTTTAGCAACAAAACCCTTTTCTTATTTAAACAAAGTTATCTTGAAAGTTCGGAAGGGCTCTTGAAAGGGTTTCTAGGTCCTTCCATTTATTTCGGTTGGAATCCTTATTATCTGATGGTCTGCTGCATAGAGCGCTTATGAAGGGAATTGTCTTTAGTTTAATATTACAACCCTTTCTTGGTCTTGTATACTAAAAACAAAAGTACCCTAATTTAACTAGTAACTGCCATAAAACGCTAATTTCTAACCCTATAAAAACCGCAAGCCTATGTAGTTTGTAAAAAACCCTAGATTGACAACCTTTTCATCAACTGACGATGACGGATCAGTTAACGGCAATCTGGAGGGCTTACCGAACGAAAAACCGAACCCGCAAAAAACGGGACGTTGCCCGTGTGAAAGTGCCGTAACTCTTCTGAACGAATGAAAGTAAGAATACGAGATGTAAGAGTCATAAGACGCGTGAAAGAATCTTTTCCTCGACAAATATTTGTGTTTTTGTGTTGAGTACCTTCTATGCGCAACCAATATTTTTTTAGGCCGCGCCACGTATTTTTATTACGACCCGGATGTTATTATTCCTATCGAAATATGAAAAAATATAACACATATAAATAAAAAGCTTCTCATCGTTGATTTTTAATCTGATTTATTGTAGCATCGCTGTTTATGTAGGTTTCTACTTTTACAAACACGTTTGATAAAGGAAAGAAAGAATGGTGGGCCATTTAAAAAATAGAAGGAAAGATAGCAAGAAAATAAGGAAGAGTGCAGAGGGTAGGGTACTTGATAATGATAAACGCTCCAAAAATATTGAATGCGTGCTAACTAAACATTTGTTTGTCTTATATAGCAAGACGTGTAAAAATAGGGGTGCATTACAACTTACCTACTCATAAATATGTCCCATAGGTCTTATGTCGTTGAATTAAGGTATGAGTATATAATTAGGTTGAGACATATTTTTACATTTGACTATACAAAGGGGTATAAGTAAAAAACTTCAGAAAAGCCCCTCTCCCTTAGTTAAGTTGTCATTCCAAAACAGACAAACGACTTAACTTCCATAATTTCTGTATACCTATTATATGCAAAAGCAGCCTTTCTGAAGTTTTTACTTAATATACCCCTGCATAGGTAAATGCGTTAGCCAGCGCTCTCGTGCAGCTTTTTTCACGACGCCTCATCATCGCCGATAGAATTAATTTAAAATTCCTTTACACCAGTACATCCAGTCTACACCAGTCTGTCTAGATATTTATCCAGCTCATAAGAACAGCGGTCACGTTGTTGAGAAATAACTTGCAAGACGAAGAAAAGGAAAATACTGGAGCTGTTCGCCCGTCGAAATAGGAATGGCGGTAAATAAAGTGATCAAGCTAGAGTTTACGAAGGTAGTTTGGAAAAATCATGCGAGGAATAGAAAATTTTCCTTTTAGTTGGGGGTAGAGTTCAAAAAGTTGGACACTTAACACTGGCAGTTAAAATTAGTATTAAATATTCCGTAATACCACAGATTATTAACCATTAAACTTTCGTATGCCAATGCGCACTATAAATATGCGTACTCTACATGACAACACATGACGATGTCGTATACCGAAAAAGCTCGCACACTTGTACGAAAAAATTTCTTAGGTACTTAGTTAAAAGTGTGGATCGGACTGGATCTTATACTGGACTGAAATTTTTTAGTCAGCCCACTTGCAATATGTTTATTTACATATTTAATTTAATATAAAATACTTTCATCCATTAACCAGATCGGTGAATGTCGTTGTATACTCGGATCCTAGGCTATAGGGACCTGACGGAGGGATACGGCACCATGCATAGGACGGGTACAAATGTGTGAGCCTTTCGGCATACGAAAAGTTTAGGTTTGAGTAATCTTCATATTACAACGGAATTTTCTTAAAATCAGTCTTTTAAACATAGCCCAACAATTATAATTAATAAGTGATAAGTAGCTCATGAGTTATTCTCATGGTTTAGTAATCTACATTTCATCCATCTTCATCCAGCTGTTTCAGTGTAAAAAAAGTAACAAACGCACACGAACGTATTATGATAACAATACTTCTGACCACATTTAAAATCTTCTAATTCGCTGCTCTATATTCCGCTCTATAAAAATAGACATAACGCCCGAAATAACTACGTTTATATAACCTACTAACGCGAGTCTATTGCTCTCAGATAATATCTTCTTCAAGGGCACATCTTAAATGCTAGGTATATTGTACTACCGGTTTATGGAGTTTTCTAAAGTTTGATAATATAAGTTAAAAAAATTAGTTTTCGTTTCGAAATTATAGTCTCTTTCAAAGGTCTCTCAAGGTTTTGGGATACATTTATTTCTCGCTCTAAAAGTCATGCTGGAGATCTCCAAATCTAGCTATCAAATTTAGGAAAACGTAAATTTTATATTACGTCACTTCTCAGGGAACAAACGTTAGGTTTGATAATTTTTAGCGCCCCCTTGTCACCTTTCTTGCTATGAAAAACTCAATTAAGTATCTTGTTCTTGTGTCCCTAATCGCTAGACCCCCCCCCCCCCCTCCCTAAATGTGTCACGTAATTTATGGATGATCCCGTATCTGTGTTAGTGACATTTCTGGGCTCTTTCCTTTATTCCGTGGAAAAATCCTCTTTCGACACCATTATTATTATGTATTTTTAAGTATGCGATCACTCGTTGAAGGCCAATGCGGCCAATGCTAATTTTACGAGAAAATAAAGAAGCCAACATTTGTCTGCGCAGACATTTGTAAGCCCGGTCGATGACCTACTATCGTCTCTTTGAAAAGATCGTATCGTAGATAAGTAAAATAGGTAGCATTGATAAAACAGAAACAGTCTCGGAGGATACCTTCAAAGAAATCAGTTTCACGAAGCAATCTTTTTGTAGTAGATATAATGTATACTCGTATACTACCTACCTATTTTGTTAGGTTCCTTAATTTCAGAACTAGTTTAGTTTTACTTACTAAAAGCAATGCAGCCCACCCAGTTCATGTGTACACGGCCGCAACGGGCGTTTTCTCCGTTCATTGCGTATCCAAGACGCTCTCCGTACGATTGCTACCTGACAATACACGCAATGAACAAAGAAGTCAGAGTCAGAAGTCGCGAAGTCATAGTCGGGCCTTAAAACAGAGCAACTGGGCACATAATGCTTTCTTTCTAGTAACTGAGAGTGCTACCCATAGAAATATGAATGTAGAAGTCGAAATGTACTTACTAACAACAATTCGCCTCGATCGATCGGATCGATATTGGTTGGTATAGCGCAAATAGTCTGTGCAGTTCCCACTGTCTACGCACACATAGATAGTTACACTTGTGTACACCGAAACTTGACCTGAGGTCTAAGGCGACAACGGTCTTAATGTAATTTCAACGGGCACCCATGTTACCAAATTTCTTCCAACGCAGCAACACACACGCGTACTTTGAACTGCGTAATCACAAAGCGATGGGCGCAGCCTGTGGGTCTTTGAGAGAGATTATGTATCAAAGATTTAGCGAATGTCTAATCAGCCGGCAAATCTCAGGTGGAATTAACTCCTGCTCGTGAAACCCACTAACAAATACTTAAGTTACTAAAACGCATTCCTTTTTGCTATCTGAGACTGTTTCTGTGACATGAGCCACTCGTAGACATGGGCTCATAAACTGTCATAGTTCCTACGTATCGGAGTTACTTATTAATTTTAAATGACCATCGTTTTGTAGCTACTAGGAAACGCTCAAGTAATAGCTGTTTAAATAATAGATTCACAAATAGTCTATGAATCCCTATTTCTAGCATAAGCAAGCGAGTCAATTTCATCGATTCGATGCGATTACTGATTGTGATTACGCTACGACAGAGATTAAATAACGTTACGTAACAATGAAGAGACTGAAATTAACCAACGCTTTTTGTTTTTATAACATTATTTTGTGTGGTAAAAAATTGTAATTTTTTTTTATTTCCTATTATTCTTTTAAGTATGTCTTTTTTGTTAAACACAAGCTGTTAATTTAACTAGCGATGTTGTTTGTATGTCTGTAGTAAAGAACGATGGACAAAAAGTAAAATTCAACAATAATGCTTGGATATTTAAACGAAAACTCATTCAGATTTCCTTTTTATTTAATCGTCAGCTTAGTTTAAGCAAGAAATCAGATTAGTAACAGTATTTTTGTTTAGACTGAACTGGAGCGGAATCACTTGAATTTCAAAATTCTTTTGGACTCGTCCAAATATTTTAAACTCCTCCTTTCTTTGTCCACAGTGAGCCTCAATATGCATATTGAAGTGCAAGTAGCTCTCAACTTCGTCATATCCTACCTGTACAACAAACTGCCGAGAAGACGGGTGAACATCTTCGGGGAAGAACTGGAGAAGGCCCTCAAGGACAAGTTCCGGGGTCACTGGTATCCAGACAGGCCGTGCAGAGGCTCAGCCTTCCGATGCCTGAAGACCGGGGGACCCTTGGACCCAGTGCTGGAGAGGGCAGCGAGGGAGTCCGGAGTTCCTGTTCGGGACGTACTGGAACACCTACCACGGGACCTGGCGGTTTGGGTCGACCCAGGTAAATAACTGCATGTTTTTAAACCCGATTTTCGTGCTTTTTCAAATAATGGAACTGGGTTTCATCTGTCTGCCTGCTAGTTTCTCGAAACTCGAGTATTTATGGTCAATCCAACACTGCCAAAACGTCGCGGCGTCTAAATAAATATTTGTGGAAAAACTCTGTTATAGTACAAATATACTTCTGAAAGTAAGGGCGTTTAAGGGCGTAGGTACCGTGCGTATTACGAAACCCGAATGACGGTTGAAGTCGTAAACTATAAATTGTTTTGTATTAAAAATAGTCTGATATGTAGACGTACTTAAGTCCTTGCTTTGGCGTTATAAGCGTGTTTGAAAGGGATGCACTTAGAATAAACTTTCGAAAATGACTAGCAATGCTGACAGTCTTGCGACCTTCTAACTTGACAAGCGTAATCGCTGCACAATTCTAGATAAATTATATTTCACTCTTCTATTTCTCTCAACATGTATTGTCATTACGCGACATGGGTCCGATCAACTTAAAAGTCAATAAAGCCAATTTTATAGATAGAAATGAAAATGGAAAAAGAGTGCCTTAAATTTGGCACGGATCCATCTTAAGACTACGAGGGCTTAAAGCTTATTGATATCGATGGAGTTTTGAATTATTTAATGCACTTACCGTTACTATGAGTATAATTACCTAATATCATTATCCGACTGAAAATAACGCATGACCGATTGTTAAAATTACATCACAATTCACATGCGGTTAGATTAAACCTTGCCACAATAGCTCGCTAAATGCCAATGACATTGATGTATCGATGGCCCACGCTTGTTTTAAGAACTGAAAGGCAAAACTAAATAAGGTGGCTGTTAAGTAAAACTTAGCACAGTTCATTGTTATTTATGGGTTACGTAACGAGGCCGGCAGACAGTCGCCGCGTAACAAGTTATTATTTGACCCCCGCTTGTTAGAACTAGGTCTAATCGGTTGTCTGGACGGATCGAATGTCTAAATCACCCCTTATAACCGGTCAAGTAACTCATTCTTCTTGTTGATGGATCGTTCTTACGTAAAATAAATTTTTGTGAGAAGATATTGGTAGGTACATTCGACTAAGTGCTTTACCACTTTTTATAACAGTTCCTATCTCGGAATAAGAACAATAGTGCTGATTGTCACATTGACTTGAAGTGAAATTGCGTTTTGATGTGTTAAGCCGTACAACTGTCATTGTACGTTATGGTGGTAGAGGGAGATCTTGGTCAACTATGCATAGTACTTTAATACTTTATTAATTGAGTGTTTTTGATTGTTTCAGGAGAAGTATCCTACCGCATTGGTGAAAAGGGAGCAGTGAAGGTGCTATTCAGCAGCGACGAGCGGGCCGCGGACGAGCGGACCGACCGAGAGGTGAGCAGCTAATTTTACCTGCCTCTTATCGCCTTTATCAAATTTCCGTACGTCACCAAGATTTAAGATCTGGCGAAGCGTTTGGCAAGGGCACCGGCGGATCAGGTGGCACGCGTTAATTATGTAACCATTAGGTACGCGTAATGCGTGAAATATCCCGCTAGGAAATTACAATCAACATAACGCTATTAATGCCATGAATAATTGATTTGTCGCACGGTTGCCAGCGCTTCACCGTTTTAATATCCGCCTGCCGCCCGTCACGGAGAAGCGGCGGTGACATTGAGGCATGAACCCGCGCTGCCGGCGTGCCAAAGCCAAGGCAATGTCGAAGTGCTGACTCGCGGCCAAGTAGATACATTATAATCGTAAAACTAAAGGTGGTTGTTGTCGTTTGCAGGTGACCCGGGCGTTCAACCCCGAGGCGCAGTGTTTCCGGCCGGTGGAGCCGGCGGCGGCGCCGTCGCCGCCCGCGCCGGCCGCCTTCTCGCCGGCGCCGCCGTTCCGCGCGCAGCCGCTCACCTTCACAACGGCCACGTTCGCGCAGACCAAGTTCGGCAGCACCAAGTTGAAGACGAGCAGCAAGCGCGCCAACCGCATGTCGCCCACCGAGTTCAGCAACTACATCAAGCAGCGCGCCGTGCAGCAGCAGCTGGCGGCACGCGCGCTGTCGCCGGCCGCGGACCCAGCCGCGTACTTCGTGGGGCGCCGCGAGCCCGCGCCGGCGGGCGCGCCCCCGTACCCGCCCGCGCCCGCGCACCTCCTGCTCGCCAACTGAGCCGCGCACGCGCGCTAGCCGCCCCGCGCGACCCGCTCATAGAGTCTTTACTTTTTTACGAGAGAGACGCGCGCCGCGATTTATTTTTTTATTTTCCGCGGGGGCGCCCCGCGCCGCTCGCCGCTTGTGATATCCGTACGATTTTCCATAACTTTTTGTATTCTCGTTCGTTACGTCGATGTGTAAATTTATCGATAGGAGCAATAATCGGCCGCGCGACTCGCCGGCGATTTATTTTCGTAATATTTAAAGCCGAGTCACGTTTTTGATGTCTTCGTTCGATATCGATATATTAGTAGGGTAAGGGAGCGAGAGGCCGAACGGCCGCGTGCGCTTACGACGTACCTTCTATAGAGCGAGCCTGTATACATACGTCCTCCGATCTAAGAAAATACTGATATTTAAATATGTATACATAATATATATTCGTACGCGATATTCGTCTAATTTTTCACGTGGAAACGAAAGGCCAATAGAGAAATTACGTATTTTTAATATTGAAATTGATAATTCATACTAACTATATAAAGTACTGTATAAATACCTACTACCTGGTATGTACTCGTATCGTATCGTGTGTAATGTTGCATATCCGGTCGGCGCGGCGCCGCCCGGGCGTCGGAGATCTCACCTAGAGTAATCATCACTCCTACGATTAACCTTATAATATTATTACAATATACATAATATATTATAGGTATAGTTACGTTTCAATCTAACAGTATTTTTTTAAGAAGATATTAGTCCTCGAGTACATTACCGGCCGACCGCCCCGCGGCAGCCTTAGTCTGTATGGTACCTATAATTATATTGTTATAATTATAAAAGACATTGAGTGTAAATGATAGAAAAAGATTTCTCAATTCATATAATAACGGGTGCATGCAAATTCATGGAAGTAAAAACTATGTGTTATTTATCTTTTTTATATTTCGCTCGGCGATTGCGTTCAGTTTTTCAGTAGAGGGTGTAGCTAGTAGGGTAGCATGATGCGGCTCGTCGGGCTTGTCGTTGCGGCATGCGTCACGTGCGTCACGCGCGTCACTGTGTCACGCCGTGTAGTGGGCATATGCTTTATTCCATGCACAACAATGACAAGTTGTACCTGAATAGGGAAATGTGCAACTATTTTTTTACTATTTTTATATTTTGATTTAGATTAAGTCTAGATGTATAATTTCAGTAGGCGTCTACATTTCCTACGGATAATTTTAACTTGTACTTTATTGATACCCTATTTATTAAATTATTGGTACGTTGTGTATAATGTACTGAGGTCCCTCGATTGAAAAACTGGCCAAAATGCTACAGTATTTTGTAGATAAAATCTATAATGTAAGTTTAATAATAATACAACTTAGAGTAATGAGAATTTTTATTAAAGATACTTTTTATTTTTCTTTCTTTTGTAAGATATATTAGATGGAAGTGTTAAAGATAATATAAAATTTGCATAATATAGTAAAAGCGGCTCTCCATGCTCGCGAATATAATTAGTCAATAATAATTTTTCATATTGTTGTACGACTTTTTAAGTTTATATTAAAATGTTTTGTGCAATCTACAAATTGGTCTCAATTTTATTTCCTCCAACACTTACCCTGAAGTAGAAGTCTCGGGTTATAATAAGACCCGAATATTGGCACTCAACTCGTAGGGTCAACGTCATAAATAAGTGATTACTTTTGTACCCTGTCACTTTAACGTCATGTTTGAAAAGCCATACATAATTATATATGTATATTAAGCCATTTAAAATGATCACTTATTTATGACGTTGACTGTACAAAGACGATAAAGGCCACCACAAACCGGGAACGCGGGGTGCCGACGGAGTGTGTCCAGCGCGTTCTATAACACACTGAATCAAATATACGGTGACACAAGCCGGCAGCGCGGGACAACGTATTTGACTCAGTGTTATAGACCGCGCTGGGCACGCTCTGTCGGCGCCCCGCTCTCCCTGTTTGTTGTGGCCTTAAAGATACAAATTCGCTTTTTCATCTTACTGCACGGTAATTGAAGCAAATAATATAGCCATACATTTTTTGCTGTCAACTTTACTAGAGAAATTATGGATGGTATCTAAACAAGATTTTGCCATCAAAATAATAATAATACAAAGAAAGAATGATAATAAAATACAATTTTGAATAAAAACGACAAAGACATTTATTTTATTCTTTGTGATAAATTCACCCTATTCTCTAACCACAAATTGTGGCAAAGAACTCCTATTTTTTGATGCATACTCAGAGACTCAAGACTCGAGTTAGAAAACCCAGACAAAATACTCTTACTCAAATGTCAATTCTAGATACTGGATTGTTTTCAAAAAATTTGTACATAGTTAACGGCTTAATCAAAACAAAAATCACGATCGCTATTGTTGTGTATCGAAAGTTAGTCAGTCACACAAAGTATGGGTAACTCCATTACACAAAAATAATTAATTAAATTTTGTTTTTAATTAACACCTTGTGTATAATTTTTTTGAAAACGACTCTACTTTCAAATGGCTAAACAAGCATAGACGGTGGCGCCGATCTGCCATAATTTATTATTTATTATGTCGTTTACACAACAAGTAGGGTCAACGTCATAAATAAGTGATCACTTTTGTACCTTGTCAATTTAACGTCATGTTTGTAAAGCCATACGAAATTATGTAACGACTGAAAGTGACAAGGTACAAAAGTGATCACTTATTTATGACGTTATTGACTGTACGTAGGTAGGGACCTACTATAAAATTGAAAAAAAACTTGCCAAGTGATGTTGGTTTTACGCACTGAGGGTTTCGTACATAGAAATACAAGGTGAATTCAAATTGGTGATACAAAATTAGTGTTTCGTATTCAGATAATGCTGGACAATATAATGCGCTATAGTAGATTGATAACCAAGGGTGGAAAGTGACCCATTTAACCCGAGATATTTCTGGCGCTCGAACGAAGTGAGTTGCATTTGCTTATAGCCAACCTCCAACCTTTTCGCCCTGGCCACTGGCCACGGCCAATAAATCGAGTTGGTCACCAAGGAGCTTATATTCAAAACTGGAGGTTGAACGCCAAAAGAAGAAGTTTTGACCTTTATTTATTACTTATTTATATTTTTCTTTCACATTTTCACGAATGACTTCCATCTCTTTCTTAACCTAACTAAAGAAAGAGATGTAATATTTTCGTGACTAATAAAGATCAAATTTCTTGTTTCAAACGGACATCCGAACATTCGGCGTACAACCTCCAGTGTTGTATATAAGCTCCTTGGTCACGACGTGCATTTAGATGGCCATGCCGAAACGTGAAAAAAAAGTGTCATTAACGTAACTGAATTATCTTCGACTCAGTGGCTAATCGTAAAAATTAAAAAAATATTACTTTCCACCCTAGAGATGAAAACGCAATTTTCCACCCGGCTCTCTACCCATGAAAATTTAACTTTCTGAACAGGAGAGATGAAAACTCATTTGTATTAATTAGTCTTATAAAATTTGGGGCGTCCATACTTTGATCAATTATAACTGTAGATCCACAGTCGCGCGCCCGAAAATGTCCGAGCCAAATGAGCGCCAATGGCCTTCTTTTTTCTCAGTACGTTGCGTGAAATTGTCAAGTTTAGCTGTCAAGTGTCAACCGAAATTCGACTGTAATTAAGTAAAGACTAGGTTCAAAATTCTGTGTAGGTGATGATTTTAATTGTTATGCAAACAAATAAAAAAGTTCGGACATTTTTTGAAGGGGATTTTGTTCGGCAATGTGTATCTTCAGTTATTTTTTTTTTTTTTAATCTTTATTTAGTTAAAAGGGCTTTTGTCACATATTGACAATGTCAGCCCATCTTCAGTTATAATTGATCAAAGCGTCCATACATTGAGTTCATGATTTCACGTACGTGAGTACGAAACTAACTTTGTATCACCAATTTGAATTCACCCTGTATATCATGTCACGGCACCCCAAATATTAAACTGACTACAACGTAAGTACCTGATAAGTTCAAAGTACAGCTGCTGACAGACAAATTACAAAGTTTTAATTGTATTAACTACCTAACAAGTAACTATTAAGTAATCTGTGACCTAACTTTTAAGAATATGTTTAGGAGTCTACGACACTAAAGTTTGGGGATCTCTGGTTTAACCTTTTCGACACCAACGACACATGTATCAGCACCGCAGGTTCTACGCCAACGACTGATATATCAGTCATGGCATGCAGAGCGATATCTACCTAAATGCATTTCTGTAGGGTTCAACTTCGCGTTTGACATTCCGATGTCATGGCGTATGAATGAGAGCTGTTGTATTTGACAGAGCGTAGAAAAGGTTAAACAATGGATGTCTAAATACATATTTTACCTTCAGCAATCTTTAGATGACAGTGTTCCTACCAGTTTTTCAAAAAACTAGTTGGTAGTAAATTAAGTTTGGCCGTGATCTATCTGCATCAAATCTAGAGGGCCATAAACACGAGCATCAACTTCGTGCTATAATTGATTGAAACCTTTGGCAAATACAGATTGGGTTTTGTAAATGCATAGATAAATGAACAAGCTTTATGAAATCAAAGATTTCTTTGTTTAATTCACTTTATTTATCAAACCACAAAGATGACAAAAGTAAACCTCATCTATGGATAATATTTATTAGGATAAATTAGTGAAATATAAAATATGCTCTTACAATATATCGAATTTATAGAGAATTGACCAACATACGTGATAAAAATTAACTTTAATTTCAATAGTTTCCTTTAAAATAAAGAGATGAGAACGGGGTTACAAGGATCTTTGTAAAAATGCAATCTGATTTTGTTAAAAGTATAAATTTTACAACAGCAAGAAAAACTCCTATTCATTGTATAATATTTGATTTTCATTTTAATAAGAGAGAAACATTAAAAGTCTGCTGATTTCTGCTAATTCAACTGAATGATTAGCTAACAAACATGACAAAGGCACCTTTAGTTTCCATTCACTTTTGTGTGGGCGAATTAAAAGTTTTAATTCATGATAAAAAATAGTTTCTATTTCGCTAAAATTATACGTAGTTACCTAATTATGGTTGATGTAAAACAGATAAGATTTCGTATGGAAAAATAAGATCCAATTTCATAGGTAGCCAAACATTTGTAGTAACGAGTAATAGAGTTTATCTGCCATGCCATCTCGCTCTAAAATGTTAAATTGGATCAGAGCGGTACTACGAATGTCTGGCCAACTACTGACCTAGTTGATTGAAATATAGATCGGCTCTGTTACACATTTGCTGTCACAACACGCAATTGATTTCAAATTATTCCTGATTTGCTTTTTTGTCACACATGAATTAATATTATTTATTTTTAATAATAGTAACTGCACAATGCTTGCAAATCAAATTTAAATGTACAATAATATAACAGGAACATTCTTACTGCTATTATTAAAATACATCATTTCGTACAAGGTAAGATAGAACAAACCGAGAAAAGCTTTGGCACTGTCAGCTTTTAGATGAAAATAGATTGTCCACAAAAACAATGACGAGTGGATTTGTCAACATATACATATATATAAGTTTTCGTACAACGTGCAAAAGTATAAACAGTATTGTTAGTTTGCAAATGTTGATTAACAAATTAAATTTTTTGAACCATATCTCTACTGTTACGAGTTTTAGAAATATCTTCGGATAGTACGAGTATTATGCATTGAATGAGAATCAGAACTCAAGGGATATCGCTGAAATGGTTACCAACCTCGAAGCATCCGCCAGATTTATTATCTACATATACAAACAACCTCTCGATATTTCCTAAAACCAGCCTTTTCCTTATAAAAACCTACATAATCATCTCGAGACTAAGATAAATGAGAAGGCCTTTTAGTAGCTTTATTGCGCATGTATAGTTATAGCCATAGATGAGGAGCCATGCCCTAAGTGGTAGCTTATAAAATACTATACACTTGAAGTATCTAAAAATAATCAGTACAATTTAATAAAACTTAAAAGTCTCCTCTTAGTACGCTCCAGATAACTAAAAGTCTTAATATTACCATTAATATTAATTTAATTATAACTATCAATATATATTTACACAATGAAGTAAAAACTGAACGTACACTTTACATACAAAAATAACTCATTACAGAATGGTCTCATTGACCTCGCTAAATTAATTATTGTATAAAATATACCCATAATCTTAAAAAATCGCGCAGCACAGCAGAACTTAAGTAACTAGTCTAACGCTGGTTATGACTGATTTTGACTATTTTTCACAATTTTGGCCCGTTATTCCAATGTTAAAAAAAATACTACACAATATAATATAAAATAATTCGTTACACTATTAAAGACATTACAGAAAGTCATGATAAGTACCTAAAACACATTTCATGTATTTTCCAATGCCACATTTCGTAACAACGTAAAAAAGTCACTAAAGTGGGACTGTAAAAAAACAGTAGTGAGCAATGCTTACATTAGACCAAAGTAAAAAGAATCAACACACATTAAACCACGAAATAACTAAATATCTAAGGAATGACGGCAAGCTGACATCAATGCCACTTGAGACACGCCTTTAATTAGGAATTATGACAACGATACAACCGCCCACGCAACGTTCTGTCGCATACGATCATCGTCATACCCAGTTAAACCATACTACTTAATCTACAAAGCAGTCAAGCTGCTCTTTCTAAGATCAATGAGACACATCAATGTGTCGTTGTAAACTTTTCTTGTTCATGTAGAAGCGGTCACACATGGCACAAGGGAAGAATACTTTTTCGTTGTCGGAATGCCTCGCCCGAGTGTGAGATGAAAGATCCAGAGCGCGTGCGAAGTAAACTTTGCAAATGTTGCAGAAGAATTTGGTCGGTGTTGCGTGCATGGATCGGTGGGCGATAAGGTCGCGCGGCGTGGCGACGCCGTCCCCGCACTGGCCGCAGGTAAACTCTCCGGGCTGGGCTACTGGTACGTTGCCATCGTCTTCGGACTCGTTAGAGTCCTCCGCGTGGTGCCGCGCGCGATGCGCTCGTAACGCAGCCTCGTTGTTGTACTGAGCCCCGCACTGGTCGCACCCGAACATATCTTCCTCAATCGATTGACCCATCGCGCTCGAACTTCCTTCCCCGTCGCCACCGTAATGCTTTTTCATATGGACGAGCAGAGTCGATTTGCGAGTGAAGCTCTTATCGCATACCGGGCAAAACACAGAATTCGGCTGGTGAACTTCATCCATATGGCGCTGGTAAGCCGCCCGTTTGGTGAATTCTTTGTCGCAGATAGTGCAATAACGATCTTCTAGAGTTCCGGTTAAACTATTCTGCTGTTCGAGTTCCATAGAATCGTCTGATCTCATTTTCTTGTTAGGGTTGACGACGGTTACCTCTACTTCTGGTGGTAGCCGCCGTTTGTTAGAAGTTGTAGTAGTGGTTGCTGTGGGGGTGGAGTGGGTGACTCTCGCAAGTTGTGAGGCATCTACGACTTCATGCTTACTGACTTTGCTGGTTACTTTGTGCTGCGGCATCCATAAGCCGCTGTTGTTCGCAGCAGCCTTACCGTCAGGAGAGCGCAAATGCCAGCCGCGATGGCTCTTCAACGCTGCTATCGAAGTATAGCTCTTATGGCATATTTCACAGTCGAAAGTTTGAGGCTCTGAAGTAGTTTGGTTTATACATTGATGGTTCTGCAACGACAGAAGTCCTACGAATTGCTTACCACAAGTATCACACGGGTAACGCGCTTGATATTCAGCACTCGGATCATTGATTTCAGGTTCGGGTTCATATTCTATTTTCACGTCCTCTTGTGTTTTACTTGTGCCTTGATTAGCATTGTATCCCAGTAGTTCCCGGGCATGAGCAGCCTTCAAGTGCTCGTACAATTCCAAAGTAGAGTTTAATGGTTTACCGCAAATCTTACACATTTGTGCGGTGGATTTGTGCACGTTTTTCCTATGGCGATAGTACGACTTTTTATCCGAGAATGTAATCTTGCAAATTGTGCAACTAGACCTACCACCTTCCGAAGATGGCTGTGCTTGATTCTCGGGATTGCCGGTTGCGCTCGCGTTAATGATACCGTGTTTGGCGCGTTTGTGTTTCCACAAACTCGTTCTAAGCGGGAACCGTTTGAAACAAAGTTCGCAGGAGAATGGCAAGGCGTCATTTGTTGGCGTCGATTGCTGCTGCTGTTGTTGTTGTTGTTGTTGTTGTTGTTGTTGTTGTTGCACATTATTAGCAAAGTTCGAGAAATTAAAACTGTTGAACTGTGGTGTTGACAATGCAGTGCCGTTTTCGTCCACATTATATTCATCTTCTTCAGTAGATGCCTGCATGGTGTTGTCTTCACTGTCATTGCGTTCATTCAGGAGGTCGGCATGCAACACCTTCTTATGTTTCCATATATTCTTCTTATGCATGAAACCTTTTCCACAAATGTCACACGAATATGGAGCATTAGGAACATTGCAATTGGGCTTGAATGAGACCAAGCCCGGTTGGATCATAGGGAACTGGCGGATAGGCTTGCCAATGATTTGTGGAGCGAAACCTTTAGGCTCGCCAGGTTTCCTGTTAGTGGTCGGCACTTTGGCGTGGATGCGCATGTGGTTAGAGTAAGCTTGACGGCTTTTGAATGACCTGATGCAGATGTCGCAAAAGAATTCAGTCTCGGCTGCGGCGTAAGCCGAGGCACCCGGATGGGACTGTTGCACGTGCTCAGATAACTTTTGTGGAGTACTGTATGAATTAGAGCAAACACTACAAGGATAGAATTTAACTCTCAAATGAGTGTTTTTGTGTTCTGCTAGTTCTGATGGCCGCAGGAACTTCTTTTCACACTGGTCGCAATGATGGGCGACTTGATTGTGTTCAGCTACCTGATGGTCCGTCCAGGCGTCGACGGTTTCGAATATAGCGTTGCATTCCGTGCAGGAATAATGATACTCCTCAGCTTCTTCCTTGATGATTGACATGTCTGGTTCCATTGGTTGTGCACCCATTACTTTATCTGAATGCTGAGCGTAAATGTGCTTATTCAAATCAGGAGTTTGCTCAAATTTGGCATCGCAATGTTGACAGTAATGAGGCTTGTCTTCATTATGCGCTGACTTTATATGTTTCACCAAATTCGGGTAGTTACTATTCTTTTTACCGCACAGAGGACAATCTGTGGGACGGCCGTCGATGCACTTGTTTTGATTATCTGGATCGAAACTGCCAGCATGCACATGTAGAGCATGGTCGTTAAAATCTTGCATATTTACGAATTTTTCAGTGCAAAGATCGCATGCAATGTAAACTGTACATTCTCCATTCCGGATGTGTCTCTTCCACAAGGATTTGTCTTTGAACCTCGACCCGCAGTGTACGCAAGCCATAGGCACCCTGGATTGACCATCTTCGTGAACATCCAGAACGTGTTTCATAATAAACTGTTTCAATTGGAACTTAGCTGGACACAGTTTACACGCATACGATCTGGCATTGAAAATATCCTTATATTGCACTTTATTATCTTTGGGCTCATCTTCCATCACCAAGTCGTCAGTTATTCCATTTTCGTTGTAAATTATCTTCCATAGATCTGTGCAAACATTGGCACGCATGTGGCTAAGTAATGCGCCAATGTGACCAAAAGTTACAACGCAATTGTAACATGTGTGTTTTGGTACTTTGTGTCCATTTTTCTGAAGATGTTGGATGACAGCTTTTCTACGAGGATGATCCCTATCGCAGCAGAGACATCGCTTGGTATTAATCTGCTGAATAATGTCTCTATACTTTTGAATAAAATCTCTTTGAGTTTTCGTGACATAAACCTTGTCAGGATCTAGCTCCTTGACATCTTCGTCAATGTTGTCATTAGCAGCAGATTCGTCGAGTTCTTCCTCCTCTTCTTCATTTTGCTCACTGTTATAAGAGTTAGTTTGCAGGTCTTCGTTAATTTCAACAACAGGTGCTAACACTGGAGGAAGATCTTCATCTTCATCGTTTTCATTTTCTTCATTGCCATCCTGATCTTCGTCTCTATCTCCATTGTCTTCGTCATTTTCTCCTTCACCGTCTTCACCTTGAGCTTCATTATGCTCCTCTATGATCATATCCCCCTGACTTTCACCTTGTTCTTCATCCTCCTCTTGATGTCCATTCTCATTATCACTCATTTCACCTTCCGTATTGTCCATGTTTTCATTGTCATGTTGCATTTCATCTTCATCGTGTTCAATCTGGTTTTCACCATCATTTTCACCATCATTTTCTTTTTGACGTGCGATCTCAATTTCATGATCAGATTCCATATCAACAGTATCGTAATGTTGATTTTGATTTTGGGATTCATCAACCTCCTCTTCTTCTTCGTTGTTTTGATCGAAGCCAGGTTCGGACAAGATAGTTTCAACTTGGAATGAGGCAATCTCTGGTTCTGATATTAAAGTTTCTGGACTTTCCGGGCCGGAATTAATAATGGCAGGTTCGGAAACCAAATATTCGGGTTTAGACGTGAGCAAAGTTTTCAAAATTTGCGGTTCTTTTTTCTTAATTTGCAAATCCTTAAGTGCTTTTATTCTCAAAGGATAAGGTAGATTATTGTGTACGGGTTTTGAGGTTTTGATCGGTATCGGTTTCGGTGGGGCGACAATTCTAGATGGCATAATGCGATTTGGCATCGGTTTTTGGAATTGCAGTTTGTGGCTAATGGGGTTGGGCATGAGCCGAGCTTTGGGATTGAACGGGTTGAGTCTGAGTTTCGGTTGCATGTGGGTTTTTGTTTTTTTGGTGTTGATCTTGTTGGTGTACCTGTCGAAGCCGTGTGCGGTGAGTTCGTGGCGGCGCGCGTTGTGCGAGTAGCGGTAGGCGCGGCCGCAGACCAGGCAGTCCTTGCTGGCTAGCTGCTGGATGCCCTGCCGCGCGTGGAGCGTCTCGCCCGTCGGCCGCATCACTGTGATGGACACCTCGGGCATGCTCGCCACTTTGTTGTACTGCTGGGCGGGCTCAATCATTTCGTCATCTTCGTCTTCTTCCTCGTCTTTTTCGCTTTCGACGCCCTGGAAATAACATGAATTTAATTATTTGTAGGTACATACACAAATAGCAATAGTGGGTACAGACTGATGAAACGTGATTCCTAGTATTGGATGCCATGAAAAGCAATGAAACAAACATGTACTAAAGACATAATGATTTTCTGTTACATTACATTACACACATGAGCGCCTAGGGCTACTAAATTGAAGTGTTATGATTATAAGAGTTCATTATAAGTAAATAAGTAAAAAATAAATAATAAAAAAATAAGTAATAAGACTAATAAGTATCACGGGTTAATTCACAGCAATTGACCTAGTCCCAAATTAAGTAAAACTTGTGTTATGGGTACTGGGCAACGGATAAACATACTTAATATTATAGACAGATACATACCTACTTGAATACATATGAAACACCCAAGACTCAAGAACAAAAATATTCATATTATTCATACAAATATTTGCCCCAAAGCGGGAATCGAACCCTGGACCTCAAGCTTCGTAATCAGGTTCTCTAACCACGAGCCCATTTGGTCGTCACTAGCATTATTACAAGCAGAAAAGTTAATATTTGACTCGCACGAAAACCCTGAAAACTGTCGACGCATAAGTATTAAGTAAGTAATATCAGCTAATTTCAGTAATAAGTTTCAAATAAAACGAAAATTTATTGCAAATGTTTATTCAAATAAAAATCCCACATGTTAATTAATAATTCTGCACGCTGATTAATACAAAATTGTATACAGTGTGTTTAGTAGCTACGTGCAAAGCTTTAAGGGGGTGTTAGCCGAGGTATTTTTGAACATTTTTAGCCATATATGTCTTAGCCGAGATTTGATATTTTTTTTTTAAATTGATGACTTAGAAATTTTAGGAAAATACCCAGAATTTGACAGTCACGAGTCAATATTGCCCCAATGAGAGTTAATTTGGAAACCAAATCTTTTATTTCGGATAGTTTAATGTGTATTAGACCAAATGAAATAATTTTTAAGTGTCTTTCTTGCCACAAAAACAAAATGGAGGCATTCGAAATTACTAAAAATGTCTTAGGTTCGAACAGAGTCATTTTTCTGTGCCATAAAAAAAAATTGAAAAAAAATCCTTGAAATGTTCAAACATTTTTAGAAACATGCCTGTTTATTGTTCTTTCTTTTAAGGTATCACTCATTAACATTGCTTGCTAAATCTGAGATAAAAAGTAAAAACCAAACTCAGGGAGCACTCGCTAAGAATGCACTAGTCTTGAAATTTTACTAGTAAATAACATGTGAAAAAGACAAGTCTACGTCATTTTTCTGTGCCATATTTAAAATTTCCAAATTAACGCTTATTGGGGTAATATTGACTCGTGACTATCAAATTCTGGGTATTTTCCTAAAATTTTTAAGTCTTCAATTTAAAAAAAAAAAACAAATTTCGGCTAAGACATATATGGCTAAAAATGTTCAAAAATACCTCGGCTATCACCCCCTTAAAGCTTTGCACGTAGCTACCAAACATCCTGTATAACATAATACAACTTAAACAGAACACAATGTACAATAGACGACAGCGTGTTCTCTACAAATTGGTGAGCGGCACCGCACACAATATTGCTTAGTACGCCTGTCGCGTTTTGTAGTTTTAGCACAAAGTTTGCATCGTTTTCTTGTTTTAACCTTAGAACTACACTTCAATAAAGCTTGGTTTATTGGAGACATTGGGAATGAAGCATCTGTCTTCATGAGGCTTAGAGCCAGCTCTTGTATAAACAATCTGCGCTTCACGACATCCTGCCTGTTGTAAGTTGACCAGATCACTTGAGCATTGACAGAGGCTATGTTAAGTAATGAAAAGAACAATGACATCATCCAACTGTTAGTGTACTGCATGGTCGTATAATAATGCATCAGCACGTCTACAACTTCAACTGCAGATTGGTTCCGCTTATATTCTGTTGCCGCAGATGATTTCTTGAGCAGACCTTTTTTGTTAAACTTCGGATCGTTGGTCAGTACATTGACTGACTTTGTTTTAGAAATCATCTGAGAAGTTAATGTGTAACCATCAACTAAATATCCCACCAGGACTGGTTTTGCCATCCTATCTTGTGACAGGAAGAAAGGGGGAATAATCTCATCTTTTTGTTTCAAAGCCGCCAAACAAAAGAGTTTGTATTCATGCTTCAACTTCTCAATCAAGGTGTATGACGAAAACCAGTTGTCCATGACTACAACTCTGCCAGTTCCAGCCAAATGTTGGACTAATTTATTAACTATCTCATCCGCTCTAAAATATGAATCAGTAATGATATCCAAATTGCTTATATAAAAATTTTTAGGATCAACTAGTAGTACCATTTTAATGCCAGATTTAAGTGCCTTTTTCTCTATATCAAATCTGAATGGAGCTGGCCCAAAAACAGGTACAAGTATCTCATCAATAACTGCAATATCTTCAATGTGATACGCTGATCGGCAATTCAAAGTAAATATCTCCAACACTGTACGCATTTGCTTCATAATGTCAAACTGCATGAGACTTTCATCATCATCATTATAAAAATACAAGTTCTCAAGAAGAAACTTAACTCTTTCAAACTTCATAGCATTTTTAATGCAAGTTAACCCATATTGGACATGCCATAAGTCTTTCAATTTCTGATGAGTTGGCCTCATTATGCCGTGAAAATATAATATGCCGATAAGTGTTTTTATTTCAGATATATTGGTGCCACAGGAAAAGCTTCTGCCATTTTTGGTGATGTTTTCATTAGTAGCCGTGACAATCAGTTCAAGTAGGTCATTTGTGAAAATCAACTCCCAAGCATGTTTTGGTTGCGGGCAAGGTTTGTACTCTCGACTGCATCTCTTCCTTAATGTCATAGCATCCCTAACCTTAGGGTAATTTTCAGCACCAGATATCAATGGTCTCTTTGAAATTATTTTAAAGTCTCTCGACTTGTATCCATTTTTACAATCAATATATGCATCATCAAGGTCACATTCCAGTTCTAAGTCAGAATCTGAATCATGATCGGATTGCAGTAGTATGTCACATTCTTCAGCAGACTGCAGGGAATTGATAACATCATCATCTTGAACCATGTCCAAAATAGCATGGACTCGGTGCCAATCCATCCTAGGGTCAACATAATTCTGTGGATGAAATGAATGAAGATGAACTCTTCTCACACTTAAAACCTTGTCTTTGGCTTGTTAATAATGTGCACAATTTATCAGTTTTGTTGATGGTACTAAGTTTTAAATTAAAAACATGAAACTGCATGGTCATCATTTTCACTTTGTGGAACTTTTTGGTAACATTGGAACAAAGAGGTTTGCAGTGACGTCAAATTAAATTAAAAAAAGCTAGTTTTATGCTTAGAATGTTATTGAATTACACATTATACTAAATGTTCTTATATATAAAAATCTTCTGTGACAGTGTTTGTTATCAAACTCCTCCAAAACAGCTTAAACAATTTTTAATGAATTTTTTTGTCTGTATTTGGTAGGTCTGTGAATAGGTAGTAGGCTATTTTTTATACCCGTATTCTTCACAGACGGAGTCGTGAACAACAGCTAGGGTCAAAAAAATTGACTAATGTATGTGGGTTAAAAAAGACTCAAGATTCGACCCTAACAAACAGAAAACATGTGTAAAATTATGCATACCTACAAAAATTTTGCAAAAAAACTTATGAATGTAAACTAAGTGCAATAATTCAGTAACATTACTACCACTTCTATGGTGGTTCAAGTATAATTGTGTACAAGCTATATCACTGTGGCTCACAGATGATAAGGTACATTAGACTTGTAATCTTTACCTTATCACTCCGCGGCGTGAGTCCCAGCGAAGCCAAGATAGGAGGGCCTTCGGGCTGCACTTTGCTGGTACCAGCAGCCTGAAATTGCATTATTTGAATGTTAGTAACAATAAACTGAGAAAAATTGCTTTAGAGTGGTTTGACATAAAGCCCCTCAAGCAGAGGGTCATGTGTTTGAGCCTGGGCTTGCACCTCTGAGATTTGCGGTATTTATGTGCAAAATTTCATTTGAAATTTACCATGAGCTTTATGGTGAAGGAAAACATTGTGAGGAAGCCTGCACACACCTGAGAAGAAATTGAATGGTGTATGTGAAGTTCCCAATCCACACTGGGCCTGCATGGGCCCAAGCTCTTAATCTGATGGGAGGCCTGTGCCCTCCAGTGGGACTTATATATAGTATATAGCCTGGGATGATGATGATGATGAGAAAAATTGTACATTTAGCTTCTTGCGCAGGTCATTAGTCTGGAACCAGTGTGATAGCCACATAAATCCTAGCATTTATAAAGTACAAATCAATAGTAAGAGTAGCTGCGGAATGAACTACATGGAGTACAAATTGTTTTTTGCCAAAGAGCTTTAAGAGTGTTGAAGTAATTTTTAAAATCACTTTACTAAGCTTGTTCGGCTTGGTTGGTTTGTTTGGTTATAAAAGATTTAGTTTCAATGAGGCACTTTAAAGAAATATCCCCTATCAAGAAATAGGGTGCAGTTAAATAATTGTGAACCCGCAATTAATGACAATAATGTATGGTTGGGCTCAGAAGTTGCTAAGACTTTGGTATTTTTTTTTACTTTCACTAACGTGACATATTTCAAACTTCACAATATTAATGGTTATTGCAACAAAGTACTGAAGTGTTCAGCTACTTCCAAGGCCGACTGTATGACCTGATATGTCAAATCCTCATGTAACTGCCAGAAGGGTCTGAAAAATTATCAGGTTGTGTATTATTGTAGTTCATTCTGAGTAGACCAATATAGAATTGTACACAAACCACACACAAGAAATAATGTAAGTTGACATATTTTAGTCAAAAGTTAGATTGTTAGTTTATATACAAGAAAATTCCCAAAATTCATAGCTTTATTTGTCCACAAAGTGCTTAGTAACTTTGTTTAAGTTATTGAATCTAAATAAATACATAGTCATTTTGCAACAACCCACAAATGGTTGGTGTACCCTACCAAGCCAATATTTGATCAAGTGGTCAGGATCACAAAGGATCACAGCTTAACTGCTGCTGGCATGGTAACAAGTCCAACTGAAACATATTTTTGTTTCAAATATAAACTGTTTCCACTAAATAAGACATTTGCACTATGCCAATGCTCTTCTTGCATCAGCTCCTGAGTGTGATGTGATTGCTGGAAGTTGGAAAAGTGTGTGTGTGTGTGTTGCATGTATTAGGTTCTGTGAAGCGATGGATTCACGTCTGTCTTTTAGTCTGTCTAATAGTTTATTTCAATTTATTTTATTAACTTTTTATTTCCTTGTAATTCTTTATATTTTGTGTTTCTTTTTGTTTTATTTTTTATCTTACTTAGTGCTCTAGCATATTACTGTCATGCTGTGTAAGTTGTTATATATAAATAAATAATTTCACCAAAAAAAAACCACTTCCTTGACACCTTCCTCACAGTCGGGTGATGTTATTTAATGTGATGCAACGAGAATCTAGTAAGCTAGAAAGGTGGTAAATAGGTACTGCAGCATTATGTAAAACATGTTTATTTGGGAATATGGTATTTTAGACACAAGCAACTGTTTCTATGAAATCATACCTATAGCATTGTTAATTATGCCACTCTTTTAAATAAGCAATCCGCAGAGTAAGAACTAAATATGATGGAACAATATTTTTATACACAGTGGGTATAATAAATGTGGTGTAAAACTATAACCAACCAGCCAACCTACAACCTATCAGAAAAATAACAATCTATTTTAATTTTAAACCAGGAAATTATGAAATCCTCAGAATTTGAACTGACTTTGTCCTCAATGCTAAAGCCATTTGCTTATAACAATTAGTGGCTGAGCATTACCTTATCAGCTCATGCTCTGACCTGACCATTTGACCTTGACTCCATACTGCTGACTCACACTAATCACAAACAAAGTAAACCTAGATCTAAGTGAGTTTGAAAGGAAAATCTACATACCTCCTCTCGATATGCCCCATCAATAACCACTCCATCATCATAGGCCTCATCTGACAGTGGTTCACTTTTTATATTCAGCTGAAAAAACATAATGATATTGTTAACAAATATTCATTAAGTGACAGTTCCAAGCTCAAAATAACCAGATAAAGAAACCCACCTCTTCTAGTTGGCTGCCATCTTTTTTAATCAAAGACTGTAGTTTGTTTTGTGTCCTTTCACATACTGTCTTAAATATATGCCAGTTATTGACATTGTCCACGCATTTTCTGCAGGCATTAGTAGGCAGGTCGTCATTCTCGTTTATCTGTAAAAACAACATACGTAATCATAGAATGAAGGCCTTGAGCGGCGCGCGTTTCATCAGAACGGGCACGAGCGAAAACGCCTCGAGTATAGATACGGCGCGAGGAGAAACTAAGTAGGCGTAGGTATATCCGAGCGCCGGCTGCTCCTCGACCGAATAAGTAGGAGCGAGTCGAGTGCCAGCCAGCGAGCCCCTCGAGGGTTGCCGCTCGATATACGCACACAGCCACACGCGCTCACGCCAACAGCGACGCTCGACCCGTCACCCGCTCCCGCTCGAGGGACGAGCTGCACCGGCCTGGTCTCGCCCGATAAATCAATACGCCCGATGTCCAACTCCGTCCCTGCCTAGCGATACGCAGACCCCCTCCCGAACAGACCCCCGGGAATAATGCCAAAACCCAACCCTCATGATACGCGCCATTCCTCGCCGGCTGCATGGAATGCGACGCGACGCGGCCACCGTGCCGAGCGATAGCCGTGGAACATTACAAAATGGTGGACGATCTTACGACATCTCCACCTAAACGCGCTGCCTGTCATTTCACGAACCGGGGCGGATGACGAGTTCTCACGTACACCAAGGGTCTACTTTCACTAAAAACATCACACTGTCACTTATTTTACACATTACTAACCTGAATGGCCACGCAATCCTTGATTTTTGATGCGAGGACGTGAGGTTCCGAGTCATCCGAACTGGTGGTAGGAAAAATCGGCAGTAATTCGCCTCGAGATGACAAGCACAGTCTACAAACACGATCATAATTCACACTCATTGTAAATAAACGAAATTTTTAGCGTCAGAACTGGTATAACGTTTAATTAAAAGACGCCATGTCACCACGAGCACTTCAACACAAAGCACTGCACATCTTTCTTGCTAGAGCACGAAAGCGGCTGATGATGAGGATGAGAAGTCGATAGGTTCGGCCGAGACCGCTGGGTCGAGTCGCCGACCGACCACCTGTCGTTCTGCGCATGTGCGCGTAAAGTAGCGTCAGTTTGACCAACATAACCCGCTCAAACAATGGCGGTGTCCAGAGGACGCCAACCTTTTCTTATCACAACTGTTTGCATTTAAAGTACTTGATTGTTCGCTAGTCATCCATTAACATAATCGATCTTTATGATGATCGTTTGATATTTATTATAAACTTTAATCTTTGTAATATCTACTTTTTGACCATTAAAACAAGTCTTTTTAAATCAATTAAATATTCAGAGTGATAGTGAGATTTGGGTGGTTATTACTTTTTATCAAGCATAAGTACATTTATGATGTGATTTAATACGATTATTTTAAATATTCAATCGATTTTTAATGTAAAGGTATTTTATCCAGATGTCTTATATTACGCGGCGAGCTTGCTCTTTTTAAAATCTATTTAAATCATACTTGTATCTATGGAAATGTAATAAAACAAATTATTTTAAATTGAATTTGTATTGATTGAGGTCACCATGGAGTTGTCAAAATCAATCTTTACTCCAAAATTTGCTAGTATAATTTTAAAAACCGAGATGAATCCCAAAAATAGGTTGGAACAATTGGAAATATTATGGATCGTAGCGTCTAATAAACAATATTAGAATAAACAGCAGCATATATATTTTCTTGGGATTTTCTTTACACATTCTTACTAACTCAAAAAGCAACAATTTAGTAATTGCATCATTTAGCGTCACGAAAAAAACTTTCTTTAAACAGTACAGGAAAATGTTGTCGGCATCTGATGTAATCTTCTGTCTCTGTCTAAACAGTTGTGGAGGGGGCGCCAAATTTCAAACAGCGGATAACATAGCAACTGGAGTAAAGTGGCGGGAGTTTTGAAACGCTTATAAATCTATGGGAATTATCTGGTTGTTTACGTATGTTTTTTCATGTTTTACTCTTCTATTCGCTGTAATAAGTTGTTTTAAGCGAGGAATGTTTTAAATATGCATAAATGTAAAACATAATCCAGATAAGTTTAAAACTAAATGTTGTTTTGGAAAACTTGAAGGAATAATAAATTAGGCGCGTATTGCCAACATAGAAGGCTTACCTAATGAATGAAAGTTATGAATGAAACGGAATACTAACTTTTAGTGGTGTTTTCTTTTTGTTTGGGTTCCGTAGTAAACGAAAATTACCAACAGTTTATTATGTACGTATGGTATTATATAAATTTATTATTGCAGTATACGGATAGGTAGGTACAATATTAAATAGTGTCGTAATGAATTACTTAACGGGATTGATGTGAAAAACTAACACTGACATAGTAAATAACTCAATAAAAATAGAATTTATTACCTACTTAGTTATTATAATGTTATTTTGTAGAACAACGTCAAGATACCAAAACATAAATTTTATCAGAGCTTTTATTATACAGCTAACGTCTAGTATTTGTTGATAGTTACCTATGTTATGAGTAGGTATACCTAAACATTTTTCTAGCACGAACAACTTAGGATTAGTTTTTCACATAATAATAACATCGATTTGGTTTGGTATTATTGTTTTATATTTTCAAACGTGTCTCATTGATATAATGCCACTTATAAGACATCGATAAACTAAGTATTACTTAGAAGAAAAATTTTCGTTCGTGCTAGGAAAATTATCTAGGTATAGTTATGAGGATGGATACGATACTTAAGCGGACTCGTTTCATTCGCATATTTTCGTTCATTAGAAAGGGATAAATAATATTTAGTTTCCAAAAAAAAACTTCCCGACAGAAATCGAATCAGCGTTTGCTAGATTAGGCGAGTAATGACGTGACCGTGCGAAAGAGAAAGAATCACGGGTGGAGAAGGGAGAAATGGGACGTACTGGACCTACAAAAATGATATAGTATTTTATGCAACGGTTGTATAAGTAAGGTCTTAAAAGGCGAGTGACGTGAGTTGCGATACGAGCGAATGCGAGTATCGTAATGGAAGACGGCACGAGCCGTTAAGACCAAATTATACACCGTTGCATACAATATTTTTTCTACGACTAGACTCTACTGTACTGGACTGTACCCTACTGTAGGGTACAGTCGGGTACAGTAGGGTAAAATAGGGTATAGTAGGGTACAGTCGGGTACAGTAGGGTAAAATGAGGTACAGTCGGGTAAAGTAGGGTACAGTCGGGTGAAATAGAGTACAGTAGGGTACAGTCGGGTACAGTATGGTAAAATGGGGTACAGTAGGGTACAGTCGGGTACAGTAGGGTACAGTCGGGTACAGTCGGGTACAGTAGGGTAAAATAGGGTACAGTCGAGTACAGTAGGGTAAAATAGGGTACAGTAGGGTACAGTCGGGTACAGTAGGGTACAGTCGGGTACAGTAGGGTAAAATAGGGTACAGTAGGGTAAAATAGGGTACAGTAGGGTACAGTCGGGAACAGTAGGGTAAAATAGGGTACAGTAGAGTACAGTCGGGTACAGTAGGGTAAAATAGGGTACAGTAGGGTGCATTCGGGTACAGTCGGGTACAGTAGGGTAAAATACCCTATTTTACCCTATTGTACCCGACTGTACCCTACTGTACCCTATTTCACCCTTCTGTACCCGACTGTACCCAACTGTACCCTATTTTACCCTACCGTACCCGACTGTACCCTACTGTACCCTATTTTACCCTAATGTACCCGACTGTACCCAACTGTACCCTATTTTACCCTACTGTACCCGACTGTACCCTATTTTACCCTACTGTACCCGACTGTTCCCGACTGTACCCTATTTTACCCTACTGTACTCGACTGTACTCTACTGTAACCTATTTTACCCTACTATACCCGACTGTACCTTACTGTACCCTATTTTACCCTACTGTACCCGACTGTACCCTACTGTACCCTATTTTACCCTACTGTACCCGACTGTACCCAACTGTACCCTATTTTACCTACTGTACCCTACTGTACCCGACTGTACCCCATTTTACCCTACTGTACCCGACTGTACCCTACTGTAGTCTTTTTTACCCTACTGTACCCGACTGTACCCTACAGCACCCTATTTTACCCTACTGTACCCGACTGTACCCTACTCTACTCAACTCAGCAGGTCTAAACTGGGCTTTAGTGTTGAGTGTACCCTATATTTAATATTATGTGGCAGCTAGGTGTATCGTAATAACGACATTACGACACAAGTGCTGTTATGGCGAATAGATTAAGTATAGACTTTCTGAAGTCTTATTATCTATGTTCTTATATATTTGTTCGCGACCATGTAAAAAACAGATAAAAGTACAGGAGTAGGAAAAACTTATTATAAATAGCTGTGAGATGCGTTGTGGTTAATTTGTATGTATGTCAGATAATGTAGAAGAAATAATTTAATTTACGTCAAGATTGGCCTTGATATTTAAAGATCAAAAATTAAAAAATAATGAAAGTTTTCTTTTTATTAATGACAGTGGTAACCAGACTTTCAGCATCAACAATTAAGATAAATAATTATGTTGCCTAGAGAATTAGGTAAGTATGATGAGGGGTATAAGCTAAATATATATATATATATATATATATATATATATATATATATATATATATATATATATATATATATATATATGTATTTAACATAAATATATTATATATATGTATTTAATCCTGTCTAATACTGAAAATGGTTGTTAGGTTAGGTAGGTATTTATTAAAACAATGCAAATCATGTTGTCATAATATTTTGTAATGTTTATTCCCATAAGCAACATAAGTACAGTGGCACAAAACATTTACATTTACACAACGATTATACTTAGACACAACAATTTGTATTTAAAAATTATACATGATATATTGTTACAAGTATTGTTTTATTGAACAATTAAATTAAGTAACATTATTCCTAGACTTAGGTACTTGAGATTGTGTTATTTATTTCTCTTGAATAGAAATAATAATGGAATCACATTAATACAATTTATTTAGCTACAACTTTGAGCTTTCTTGGTGACGTTTTGTATTAAGTATAGATGGACTCGTACTCTGTTTTAGCAAAGTAAACAAAGTGCATAGAATTCACAATGTAACCGGAAGAAACTTGGCTTTCTTAGAATATAAACATCCAGTGAAAAATATGTATGTACAAACAGTAAGATATATTTGTTTTATCACTTTGGCATTAAATAGACATCTACGATATGGTCCAGGCGTTATAGCGAGTACTTTTTGCACTCATAAAAAGTTTGCATATGAAACATCGACAAGAGCGAATCAATATCTAGATGATACAGTACGTTAGCTATTAGTCATTTTCTTAATGCTCTTTCTTAAATTGTTCTATTGAAGACAGTGCCTGTTACTTAAAAATTAAATGCTTAATCGCTTAAGTACTTAACATTGGAAGTATGTACCTAACTAGCCAGTTGACGAAGGATTAAACTATAAGGTTCCACACTGGTATGAAGTAGGTATTTAATTTTAACAAATATGTCAGAAAATAATAACTCAAATATGGTTAATCATCCGACCTGACCTTAGAGTCTATAATAATATAAGCAAGCTTACTTATTTATACTCTAAGGACCTGACATAGTAACTGACGAATAGCTGCCGTCAGTAGGGCGTAATAAATTTGAACAAACTTTCGCCTTTCCTTAAATTTGACTTTAATTTAAATTTGAATTTAGAACTAAAATAATACTATTTATTCCAACAGATATTTAATGTAGAGGCTTCGAGCCAATCAGTCGTCAAAAGGCCATTATTTTTTAGGTTAGATTTGTTGTATGTACAATCAGTAACGGCGAAATATCAGCTGATTGTATAATCTGTCAAGTACATATCGTATGCTCAAATATTAATTTCTTTAATGAAATGAATTCTATCCCATCCAGGTGGCATATGAATCATACAAAATCTAGAAACTCATGACTTATATTAGCCTAGGCCTGGGAGCTAAATGACATTAGCTATCTGATAAATAAGCATTTTAGTGTGCACTCGCCCTTAGTTTTTTTTTAATGTTGAAGTATATTTTATTTTTATTTTTAGTCTACTTCCAATAAGATAAAAAAATTGCTATTAAAATGGTCTCACTTTTTAATATCTTTCATGCTCTTAAAAACAATAAAAAAATATAAATATGTACTTGGTAAAAACTCAATTAAGGATATGTAAGTTATTAAGTAGGTATCTATATAGATAAAATAAGTATTCATCCAAAAATAAGTACAGTCAAGTGTAAAAATATGGGTGCACACAACTTGCGCATAAATATGTCCCATAGCTCTTATGTCGTCGAATTAAGGTATGGGTATGTAACGATGGGAGGATTAAATCGATACTTATTTTTGCACTTGACCATACATAGGTTAAGCTAAATATAAGTAAGATTAGAACCATGATATGACACTCCAAAAATACACTCCTATTATTCTTTTTGCAAACTTACTTCACTACTAAAATATTAATTTATTACAATGGCGATGGTGCTTTTACACCACGTCATAATATTTAATTTAAGTACATGTTACACTCATTAAAATTGTATACAGTCTCTACAACATTAAATGTAATATTTATTATAATGCAGTATTATCATTATTAACTAAACATGAAACATTTTTTTTATATTTTCAGCTCAATTATTTACATTGTGCATTTTCAGCCTTTCATATAGAAAGAAAATCATCACATCACCCATCATAAAAGCCATCACTACAATGAACATTCTGGACCGACTAATCTTAATTTCCTCTTTCAAAATATACCAATTTTCTCCATCCAGTTGAAAAGAAGGTCGGTTTCATACATTCTGCTTTAGTTCTACCCAGTTTGGATATCGAATGTCACACTACAGTGCTTTGCAACTGAGAGCTGGCAACATGTAATCCATGTATGGTGAAAGTAGTTACTACCACAACGGTCTATCAAGTCAAGCAGACCTACCAAAAGGGACTTGAGACGCGATTTCCCGTTACCACGCAACCAACTCTAACGACATGACTTATTAACATTTTTGACTGACTCAAAGACAACTGGACCTAATTGAAAAAACTCTTTTTTAGGGTTCCGTAGTCAACTAGGAACCCTTATAGTTTCGCCATGTCTGTCTGTCCGCGGCTAAGCTCAGAGACTGTTAGTACAAAAAAGCTGTAATTTGGTGAATATACATATCAGTTACGCCAACAAAGTGGTAAAATAAAAAAATAAAAAATATTTTTTTTAGGGTACCTCCCAACGACGTAAAGTGGGGGTGATTTTTTTTCTCGCCTAACCCTATAGTGTGGGTTGGATAGGTCTTTTAAAACCATTACGGGGTTGCTAACATGATTTTTCTATTCAGTGATCTGTTTGCGAAATATTCAACTTTAAAGTGAAAATTTTCATTAAAATCGACCGTCCCCCCCCCCCCCCCCCCTCTAAAATCTAAACTGTGTTGGGTGGAAAAATTTGAAAAAAATCAGAATGGTAGTAAATATATTAAATTTACAAGGAAAATTATAGCGGCTAAGATTGCTTGGGAATTATTTGTAGTTTAAGAGTAAATAGTAGCCTAAGGTATAAAACATACCTAAACTTGGTAGATTCCGTACACATACGAAATCCTTAGAAAAATATTACTTGATTTTTTCGTAATGGCTACGGAACCCTATCTTGGGCGTGTCCGACACGCTCTTGGCCGGTTTTTTTCTGAAAGGGTTTATTTTTCGATTAGTCCCATAGTCATTGTTTTCGATCTGATGAATGGTGATGGTGTGTATTCTAAAGAAATCGGGGGCAAGCTTCAAATATTACTGACATAATTTGTGTTGCCTTTGAGACTACTGGGTGCTGAGGGTCGGAGGCTATTGCCTTTATTGAAGTGGGACGTCGCGTTACAGAAAGGGATCTGACGGCCCGTGCGGGTTCTTACCTGATGCAAAGGTTGTCCATCGCCATTCAACGTGGTAACGCGGCAAGTGTGATGGGTACCTTTGCGCCGGGGACAAAACGTGGGGGACTTTTTGACTACACTTAGGCTAGTCTTAAGTTATAAACTTATTGTTTTTTTTTTAACAAGAAAAAAATTGTGTATTTCTTATAATAAACAAGATTTGCACACCATTTGATGAAATGAAACTTATAATGAAGACTGCAGCTGACCAACGAAACTACTCAATAATAGGTATTTCAAGGGTGTCAGTTTGATTTTTCAAGTTAATTTTGTGTGTGTTTTCTTGGAATAGGTTTTGTTCACGTATCTTGCTTTGCAGTTTGAAGGTTAAACTTAAACATCTAACAAAATTAAACAAGGTTTGTTTGTGGCAGTAATAAATATGACCGTTACATTCCTTCACTCTATACTAAGGTGACAGCAATAATACGGGGAACAAAAAAAGCTACTAGGTAGCAGCGCTTTATCAAGCGTGGCAAAACACCCTCTTAGTTTAAACTGTCTTTGGCCACAGTCGTTTCAACTTCCCCTGGTTTTTGATATCACATTACTTGCAAGTACCTACCATTCGACAACGAAGAAAATATTGTACTAAATTTGAAATAGGAGTATACTTTAGTAATGGGAAGTTCCAGCACATGACAATCAGTCGAAATTAAATATTTTGAGCTCTAGTTTTGTAGCAATACGAGAGTTTTCCACTTTGGATGGTACTATCAAGTTGCGATTTTAAAAATTGATACCAAGTACTCTTATGCGATGTTAACGCGACGTATTTATTTAAGCCTCAAGCCTTAAATGCATGGTGGACATGAAGATCTTTGTTCTTGCGCTTGGGGTGCACGCACAGCTAGCCTATTGGGGTCTGCTGGATTTGCTTTCGCTACTAGCGCCCGTCCCACGTGAGCAAATGCCGCTTCGACGTTCAGGCCAGTTTTCGCCGACGTCTCCATAAAAGCGACTTGGTATTCCCTCGCTAAGCGCAGCCCCTCTTCTCTTCGAACCGCACGCTCGAGTCCGCTATCGGATTTGTTACCTGGAATTATATTTGATCCCGTTAACAGATAGCCTTGATGTTTTGGGTGTGAAGGCCCGTTTCGCAGTTCGAGTACGATCCTTTTCAAGTAATCCTTCGTTACATTCTAAACAGTGATACTTTAATATGATCTTCTTACAAAGATATCCATTGTAAAAATAGACTCGTGAGGCCCACTAATGCCTAGCACACTAATGTCTCTGGCGGATATAAAGAATGGCGGATATAAAGAATAGCGGCTATGCTTTGTTTTCGCAAAAGAAAGGCAAAGGAATACACCACGTGGAAATAACTGTCATAATTATGGTTCTTTGGTGTAAAGAAAGGGCGTAATGATAATTTTCATAATGCGGTTGTATTTCAATACATGTTCAGCAAATTCAAATAACAAGGAAAGCTAAAAACTCAATGAAACGTAAGTAACTTAAAACCTTTTACAAAATCACTTCCTGTGATGCGGAAATTAAACCGGCAGTGTCTGCATAGGGCCGGATGAACCCACGAAGGGTGCCGTTTTACAATTGATTCATGACCTTAGCTGTGAGATATGAGACGAGTTATAAATCACGTAGGTATTTGCATTATGTATGGCAAATATACAATTAGTTAAGTACATATTCTGAAGGCAGAATCAACTATCAGATGCAATCTTTATACCTACACTGAGCGTTATAATTTTAGATCAATTGATTCTCTTATCCTCTGCATTGCTTGTTTCCAAGAATTGTTTTACTTGGAACCACTAACTAAACCCAAAAACGCCGATATAGCAAACAATACAACACCAGAACAATCATATCTTACCTAAAAGCATAATGACCACGTCGTCCTGCGCGTACTCCCGAATTTCTCCGAGCCACGCCCGAATATTGTCGAAGCTGGTCTTGTTCGTGACGTCATAGAGGAGTAGCAGAGCTGTGAACAGACGCGAGAAATCAAGTTACATAATAATATCTGCGAGGTTGGCAGTACTGCTGGTTGTGAACTTGTGAAGGGGGAACGCCCGAGCGCGTCCTTTCGAATTTCAAGACTCATTGGGGTTATTCCTCTTTCTGTTTTTTTTATTTTTGATTTTAAAACGTGAGTGACTTTAGATGGACTTGGGTATACTTTAGGAGCATAGAATCAAAGTAGGGAAAATCAGGATTATGAATAATGGACTTTTGTCTGTACAAATCTAGTTTCGCTGGGTGGCGTAGTTAGGGTGAGGAGTATAATATAGTAGTGCCAAAGACACGCCATTGACAACCCAAGTCTAACTCTAGAATCTTAATACCCATAAATAAAAATTGACAATTTAAGTATAGGTAGCTCTAGGGAGCTTTTTTACATTTCTGACCTCACTATCCCCAACTTCCTCTCTAAATTTAAATTTGCTTAAATGATTTAATAATTAACATTCAGTATAGCCGTGCAGTATTTACGTCGTACTAAGAATTTATTTTATTTTTTAGAGACGACTTTGGATTTTTTTCTATCGAGCGAACTACAAGTAATCGTGTTTCGATAAACACTGGTCATTAGAGTGAATCCTCAAATATCTTACACATGAATTTCAGAACTAAAGCTTTGCTAGTAATGATACAGCACGAGATTAAATGAATGCAATAAATGCGCTAAAAGCAATCTTACTGATACTTAATAAATATGAAAGACAGTGTGGACACACATTTTTCAAGCTTCATAAAGACAAATGCTTGTAAGTTTATACCTATGTTGGTTTTGATTAAACACTCGAGTGGACTATAAATTATATTAATAAAGACTGCTTTGTAATTATTTGGAATTCGCATGGGAATTCAGTGACATCCAGGAATTATTTTTCAATTCGACTGTCGGGTCCAAATCGGTCCAAATGGTTTATGCGAAATCATAAATTTAGGCTAGTATTCAAAAACGACTATTTAAGGGGCGATTAAAAATAGTTTAATGACTATTAAAAAAATGTAAAATACTATAATGAGTGATTATCACTAGATTTTACGTTGTTGAATAATGATAGGTGATTATTTGTTTTTGTATAATTATGGTATTTACAACATTTAGTCCTAAATGCTACTAATAACAATTCACTGGATCGATTTCAAAAATCGTTTTTTTTTGTTCAAAGAATCGATTCTTCGATTAATCAAACTAAGATCGCCATCCCTACAGCAAAGCCACCCAGGGATGGCTGATTCCGGCATTGAAAGCAGTGTTTACGGTTAGAACATTGTTGGGATTAATTACTCTCTGCATATTAATTTGCTCATTAACATGTCCTACGTGGCACGATAATTACTTCCCCAGGTGGAAAAGCAATAAACAAGGCAGGAAGATTTGTAGACGTATTTATTTTTCCTTGGTAAAGTTACGTTAGTACTATTACTTATTCTGTGGTAAAGTCAAGCTTAAAAGGGGTGTATACCCTGTATTTGTCGACCCCGAATGAACAACAATATTATAGGACTTGATAATTTAAACCACTTATAGCGATTACATGAAGGTCTGAATTATCAGGTCAAAAGTTTCTAAATCAGAGATCTCTAAACTTTCGTGTCTTGAAGAACCCTGGCCATATTTTAAATTTTTGGAAGACGTCTGTGTACTTAATATGGATCTATCGTGCAGACTTCGTCGACCCCTGGGGGTCGATAAAGACCACTTTGGGTATCACTGTACAACTTAAATGCTAGTATTAAAAAATACGTTAAAAATTATTAATTCTCAGGTCAATTATTTTGCGAATAGTGTAGATCTGATAAGCTCTCCGTATGACCATGAGGTATATGCGATTAATCTGTCTGCCACTGACAGCCAAACGGTTAAACCGAACTGCTGTTAGGTACTCATGCGAGTAATGTTCATGTGTGGTATTAGACGCAGGTATTGTAACAGTACCTACTAATAGTGTGTTGATTGAACATTCCATTAGCTAAAACAGTCATGAAATACAGGTTGTTTATGTCTTGAAGGCAATTTCTAGAAAGGAGCTAGAAAGATACATTAAACTTGGCTTGATTCAACTTAAATTAAAAGCTTATGCTTTTGATGAAATCGTTCAGAATAGCCGATAGCCAATGGCTTAAGGCAGCTGTTCACATCAAATATGTACAAATTAAGTACTTAGGAAATACTTAATGTAAATGGAGAGCCACACCGTTATGATCAGAATATTTGAATCAAAAATAGTCCAGGCAAGCCTAAAATGTTTTTAAAGATGAAGAAACCTATACCCAAAAAAAATATTTTTTTATGATTTTATTTTAACCACTTTGTTGATTTATATAAATACATATTTCTGGTATTAATTAATACTGAGTCGCAGTTAAGCTGCGGACGGATGGACAGACAGAGGGACATGGCGAAATAATAAGAGTTCCTTGTTAGCACTACGGAATCCTAAAAAGCGCTTCGGGCGTCGTATAGGTATCAGTTGGGCCATGATTTGAACAACCCCGGCTTACATACATGACTAAACAACAGACACAACAACAACAATAGACACCTGTGACCGAAAGTAATTCCCCTGACATATTCGTAGCTTATTTAGTATAGTATTAGTATTTCTGCTCTTATCGGGGCCGGGTTTACGGGCCATCCAGGGCTTCCACAAGTAGGCGCCCCACAATAGAGTTTTAAAACCTGCAACTGCTCCCTTTTTTTCACACAAAATTGGCCTCTAATTGGCCTAAATCCTGCCCTAGCTCTAACCCAGGACGGCTTCTTTTCGATTACCAACTTACACCATACAATAAGTAAGTACCTGGGCGACCGAGCTCTGCTCGGGCAGAAACTCGGTACTAAGCGTTTTCCCAGAGATAACACCAAGCTAGATCAATTTTTCATCCCCGAAAACCCCCAAATACCAAATTTCATCGAAATCGTTGGAACCGTTTCCGAGATCCTGATTATATACACCGGAGGGGTGGGGGGGGGGGGGGTGAGAGGGGGGGAGGGGATGCGGGGGGAGGGAGCGGGGGGGCATTGAAGGGGGGATGAAAATTTCATTGATTTTGCCGTAGGATGCACCGTTTTCAAGATATTTGACAAAACACCGGAGGGGGTGGGGGGAGGGGGGGGTGAGTCACGTTAAACTATCGTCCGTAAACCGACTTTACAGACAACCGGCTTTTCCTGTTCTGTGCTCCCAATAGGGAATGTGCACATAGACGGTGCTGCCAACTGGTGCCATAAGGGTGCCATCAATTTGAATGTTTTACCTTGATAAGTTTGTTTTATTGTCCGCATAGTGTCTCTTCTGTCGCATTAGTGCTGCTGCCTATAGTTACTGCACGTTCCCTATAATACTTTTTCTAACAAAAAAGTAACTTTTTCTCACAAAAAAGTAACTTTTTCTCACAAAAAAGTAACTTTTTCTCACAAAAGAAGAAACTTGACGTTTTCTCATAAAAAATAAACTTAAAAAAAAAACTAAAAATCTTGAAAAAAAACGTGGAATCGAACCGAGGTCGGCTGGATCCGCGACCACCCGATTTCTAATGTGCCATTATGATCTGCTCGAAGTCGGCGAAATTTAGCTTTATATTCTAATGCAAACAAAAATAGCCGGAAAACACGAGTAAAAGCGATTTTCTGAAAATGAAACATAGCTAGATCAGTTTTTCATCCCCGAAAACCCCCACTTACCAAATTTCATCGAAATCGTTGGAGCCGTTTCCGAGATCCTGATTATATATATACACATATATATATACAAAAATTGCTCGTTTAAAGGTATTAGATATATATATATATATATATATATATACAAGAATTGCTCGTTTAAAGGTATTAGATACCTATAGAACAATTTGATTAGGTACCTACGGACCAACCGAAGAATGTTCATAAAGTAAGTTTCATAATTAAATAATTAATGCCCTCGACGCAATGTGATGACACGAGGACTTTTTCTGTGAAATGGTGGCAAGAACAGAAGTTGGTTCCATAGTAGATACCTACATACAAATAAAAAAAATATGCTTAACATTTAAAACGTCAGCTTGCCATATGTTCTAGATCAGGGCAACATCACACATGAAGAGCTCAATGTGGCCAAGTCGAGTTCCACAAATCCACACGTGTGATCCGGTTTTACTTGACCGTACAGCACATAATGTGGACCTTATAAGCGAGCAGTAGGGCTCAGAATATTCGTGTGTATGGGTCGCAGACCGTTTAGCAAACGGGTCGAGGCCGAGCCTTGACTTGACTGGCTGTATGCGGTTACAATCATGGGCTCAAAAAAAATGAAAACCATTTAAAAATATTTAATTATTAGTAACTTCAATTTTATTTATTAGGACTATTTTTGTAAGAATTAAAGTTTATTTTATTGTACCTATGCAAGAACTGTTGTTGTCTTTTATAACCCGACTGTCGAAGGAGGTTTATTTTTATTCATCGTTCAGAGAATAAATTTACGGCTCTGTCTGACTTGCAATAAAGTTAAATAATTATGTCAGAACACTTTAAGAAATGCAAGAAAAAGATCAAAAGCCTTTAGTTTCAAGCACGCTGAAGAGATGGCGTTAGTAGTCTCAAATGCTTCGATGGTGTTAAGTAGTATATTTAAGTTTTAATAATTCATGCCTTTAAATTGTATGCTGTAAAATGTGAACATTATTTTACTGTCTTTTGTACGCATATTTAAGTTATAATTACCATGTGCGTCTCTGTAGTAAGCGTGCGTAACGCTACGAAAGCGCTCCTGCCCCGCGGTGTCCCAAATCTGAAGCTTCACCTTGATGCCGTCCACCGTAACTACCTTGTTCTGCAACAGAGGACACTAGTTGTACTAAAATGTTCATAGTAAAATAACCTTACGCAGTGCTTCGTGCATTTATTTTTGACAAAGCATAATTACCTATGATAAAAAATAACGCTAAAAGAAGGTTATAGTTATAATACAATCTGATGTATTGAATAATTAATTATGGCTGGCTAATCTGGCTATCATACCAATTGCAATTATCTGTTACATTAAATAACTTTTCACATCTAACATAGTACCTAAGCAAGTATCTAAGTTAGGCAATAAGTAGTATGTGACCTAGCTAAGTAAGTAGGTATCCAGTTTTATAGCACCTTACGTGGGTTCAGAATTTTATTGTGACATGTGTCATGTGCCATTATTCTACAGCTTTATTT
The DNA here is from genome assembly GCA_947563465.1 of Archips xylosteana. Taxonomy (NCBI): domain Eukaryota; kingdom Metazoa; phylum Arthropoda; class Insecta; order Lepidoptera; family Tortricidae; genus Archips; species Archips xylosteana. Next base: position 17,299,656 of record OX387347.1, on the reverse strand, counting down.
GATAGCATCATAAATTCGTGCCCATAACTTTTAGATACCTCTTGAGGTGAAACGTTCAAGTGCAATTACAACGTACTTTCAGCATTGCTTGCCGTAGGTATTTTACATCTCTAAGTATGCAATAAATCCTTCTCGTTGCCCTGTCAACGTTAACAAAGTTAATAAAATATAAACTCCCTAAAAAAAGTGGCAGATACCATAAATCAGAGTGGCAAAAACTCAGCTGGAATAAAAAAAATAGGTCCATTGCAACAATAAATCAGTCAGCCGAGAAACCGATTCAATCACAGCTGTCACGTGGCGAGGGGCGGGAACAGAAAAAGCGCGCCAAAGTTCGAACACCAATCGCGTGGCGGCAAACCGGCCATGGACACCCGTGACTGGCCCATTTGAACTTGGAACCCTTGATAGTTATCTTTTTTTGCACGAATATGACTACCTAGAAAAATAAAAAAGTTTGAGTCATAGTTTAATCTTCTTTGTTTTGCAGCCAGTTCTTTTTCCAAATGCATGCGAAAGATTGAAGTCTATAAATTGGTAAATTTTTGAATTGCGTCTTGAAATGTTCCTCGAATATACCTAATAGAAAACACGTTTATTTTACACAAAGTTTTAACCGACAAATGAGCAAATATCCTTCACATCCGTTATTAAGGATATTGCCGCGGTAGGTAGGTACCCGGAAGTCAATGCCGACGGTGGATATGTAGTTTCCGGCGAGGAACGTGCCGTCCCGGAACCGGACCAGCATGCAGGTTTTGCCGACGCCGCTGTCGCCTAGCAGCATCACCTACAAAATAATAAACCAGGTTATAAAAGGCATATTGGAGAGAGGAGAGTGCATAAACTAATCAAAAATATTGCGGGTGAATGCTAGTAACTTAATAGGCTAGACGACTAAAAAAAACTGTTTAGTCCGTCAGTTAGATTATTAAAAATATATTGTACACGTATTTTTTCTTTTGTTTGACAAACAAAAAATGACAAGGATACAGTGCTTAGAAGTTTCGAGTGACGTTACTATATGGTACAATTTTTACCTGAGAGTGACGTCACAAGCCCACACTCCGGAAGTTTAATGATCTATATTATGCCTTTGTCGATTTTTAATAATTTGATAAACAAAAAAATACGCGTCCCATTTTGTTATAATTTAACTTTTTTTTTAATATTTTGGAGCTACTACAATCTGTCTCCCTCCTTGGGACATTCAGCAGTATGTTGGTTGGTGCTAATGCTGGCGTGCTCAGTATGTGACCTGTGTCACATCTTCATCATCTAGACAGTAGACATGACTACTGTGGCTGGACCACTGAATCTAACTGACGGAACTAAATAGAATGACATATTTATAACCCAGTCGTCATCCCTATTATAATCTTGTAGATTAAGGGTGAGGCTCCAAGCGTTACGTCGCCACAACGAATCAACGCATTGCATGCCACGCCACCTGCGCTGCGTCGACGCACGTCAAAAATGTACTCGTACTGTTAGAGACAGCACAGGGTGGCAGCGGCGAGTGTTTTAAGTTCATTGCGTGTGCCGCCAGATAATCACTGTGCGGCGAGCGTCTCGGCCGCGCATTGAACGGAGAACAACGCTCGCCGCTGCCGCCGGTCGCGACATGTCGTCTTTATGGGCCATGAAGCCTTATTGTCTAACGCACTCAGAATCACAATCGTTTTCACCACTTCATCACAAGGTGTAGAATGAGGGTAGAAAGAGAAGGTGAATGCGATCGCAAGCGCCCGCACGTTAGACAATACTTCATACGCTTATTGTATAACGCAACGAATTTACTATTTCTTTCCATAAGATAGTGACAGAAAGAGAAAGTGAACCAATTAGGTGCGACCGTGCGTTAAGTGGTTTTCCAATAGATATGTGCTATGCAATTGCATAGCTATAAGTACTGCAAGGATGTTAAAGATACAATACGAAACTATATGACCGATTCCACCAATGCTAAACTATATAGCCGTTCAAGGAAGATCCAGAGCACGTATCTTTCCGTATAAAAAAACCAGTTGTCTGTAAAGTCGGCTTACGGACGAAATTTAAAATTGAAACCAGGCGGTCACCCATCCAAGTACTGACCGCGCCCGACGTTGCTTAACCTCGGTGATCGGACGAGAACCGGTGTTTTGTCTAATATCTTGAAAACGGTGCATCCTACGGCAAAATCGATGAAATTTTCATCCCCCTTTAAAATCCCCCATTAAAAATTACCCGAGCGCTAGTACTAAGATTGTACATCCTGGCGCGCGCTGCTCTCTTGTACATAGCTTAGTTGAACACACATTTCTAACAACATTATCTATGTAGGCCAATAAATATGATAACCTATAAATTCACAGCAAACGTGGCATAGTACATCTCTATTGCAAAATAACCCTTATACACTCTCTCTTTTGATCTTAAGTAAGAAATTATTTTACTAACCTTCCCAAAAACGTCATATTTGTCGTCCTGCTTAGTCTGCTGCTGCCAAGGTTCAGTGGGTGATGGGGGATCACTATGCGGCATCACGCCAATCTCTTCATTCTTGTCCTCGTCCTCTCTGGCTTCTGGAAGGTTCCGCGCCCACGTCGGACGAACCCTTCCGACGACCACGCGTTTCTCCAACTGCCTGTTGTCCACTGCGTTTGGGTTCCACATTTTTGTATGGTTGTTTTTTAATCACTTTTTAGCACTGGCTGGATGTTTAAGTCATTATAAGTACCGGTGCACTTTTTGATTGTGTTTGACACATGGTAGATAGTTTTGAAAAGTTAAAAGTTAACTTAGTTAAAAACAATGAAAAAATAGTAGTAAAACAATTGATAATACTTTTTATGAGCTGTCAAAGCGTGATTACTCTAGAGATTTTGCGTGGGAACAGTAAGCTATGACGTTATTTATTTGCAAACTCAATTGATAACTTTTTATTTATCTACTTTATTTGTACTAATTTCCTTTTCCATAGTAGTAGGTACCTATATGCCATAATTCGTGAATGTTATAATAATCAGCAATAAATCATCTCTCATTAATCTTGTTATTCATAGTCCATAATAATTACTAGCCAAAATTTAAGAAATTCAGATCAGAAGCGACGTGGTTAGAAGATTTTACTGGAGGTAATTTTTATTCATATAAGGTAAGGATCTTACAGGCATTCGAAGTATTTTCGGGTAAATAATTATAGGTACCTATCATGGCTTTTGATTTTTCTGGCACATGATTTTAGGTCACCTGAAAATATGGACGTGAAAGTTTATGGCACACGAATAATTATAGTATAGCAAATTAAATTCGGGCATGTGAAATTGGTACACATGAAATTCGGGCAAACGACAGAGATCCCTAATAAAAAAAATTGTTTCGCCCCGTAAAATAAGATTAATTTTCAATTCGCTATAGAGTTTCAATTGTAATTCACCATGAGCTTTACGGTGAAGGTAAACATCGTGAGAAATCCTGTTCACACCTCCGAAGTAATTCAATGGTGTGTGTGAAGTTCCTAATCCGCACTGGGCCCGCGAGGGAACAACGACCGCTCTTTTATTCTGAGAGGAGGCCTGTACTGTTATTGTTTATGGTGTCATCTACCTCACCTCAAACCATAGAAAGATCCCTTTTGATCCGAGTAGGTACCCAACTATACGAGTAGTTGTAGGTAGCGTGACTTTAAATTTGTGATAGATTAGATTATTAACGGTTATGATGTTGCTAAATACACCTCAGGCATTCTCTTTACCTCCGAAGTTCAAGTAACATACGGCAAACGGATCTCAAACTATCTAAGCTAATTAGTAGTCTAAATACATGCATGTACACTGTACAGGATGATCCGTCTTACGATCTTTCGTGAAGTTCTGTAATACCTCAAAGGTGAACGTTCAGGACTTTGAGGACTTTATTACTTAAGTTCCGGAACATGCACGGCTCTCAACAGGCATGTGTCGCGTTAGTTTGAGTACCTACTTACGGCATTACTTATTAAATTTTAATAGTGACTTTACTGCCTTTGAATTTGACTGCAGTAGTTAACAATAGTGTACAATAAAGAGTCATTGTATTGTATTGTATTGTATTGTTAAAAAAAAAATATTTATTTATTTATTTATTTCACTGTAAAGTCATGTACATTTTAAGAGATGTTAAAAATAGTATTATAAGTCAGTCCATGACGCCCTGCAAGGGCACACAATAATATTAACTAAATATTTCATTTTGTCATATTTATATTAAATTGAAATCATGTATTATTACTAGATTATATTATTACTTTGATCTACAATTTTATGAACATACGTTAGAATTAATAAATATTTTATATTTCATACTAAATACAAACTGAAATATAGATGCACACTTCGATCAACAATACCCCAGAAAAAAGACCAATGCTGGGAATCCCCCCACACCATACCATACCCCTACACCACCACTGGTCTAGAGATTAGACACGAATATTTCCTATACATCATACATTTCAGTCTGCCAAATCATCACCTTATGCAGTGACAAGCGCTCATCTATGTTACACCCTCTATCGAGAGATTTTAACACTCCTTCGGAACTAACCGCTCACCTGGACAAGAGATGGCGCTACTGTGCAACTTTAAACAAGTTAGCTTAGCTATGAAGTATCTTTTTGTATTTATTTTTTCAACTTCATTTTTTATTACTTTTACGGTCATCCCGTGAAATCATATATTTCATCTAAATAGAATGAAATATATGATTTCACGGGATGACCGTAAAAGTAATAAAAAATGAAAATGAAAAAATAAATACAAAAAGATACTTCATAGCTAAGCTAACTTGTTTAGAATTAATAAAATTAAAAAATAAATTAAAACAATCAAAAAATAAAAAATAAATAATAAAAAAATTAAATTACAATTATCACATTAGGTACATTCAATTAATTTTGATTATCATATTACATTATGGAGAATCTATGTAGGTATGTCATCAAGTGCAGCGTTTGTCATTGAGTATAATTTGATCTATTTACATTTATAGTGTTTTACACTCTCATCATTTAGGAATTCATTTACAGAATAATAACATTTTTCGATTAGGAACGCTTTCAACTCATATTTGAAATTATTATATTGTGTTTCTTGCCTAATCGATTCTGGGATTTTGTTTAAGACTTGAGTACATTTATATTGGGGACCATTTTTAAACATTGCTAAATTCAACTTCGGTAAAAGTAGTTTATTTTTATATTGTGTTCTTGTCGTACTTATAACTTTATTTGCTTTGAATAGGTCAGGGTATTTGCGGGTAAAAAGTGCTGATTATAAGAGGTATAATGAGGGTAGGGTTAAGAGTTTATGGTGTATAAAATGCTGACGACAATACAAGAGTAATTATTTTTATTTTAAGTAGGTCATCTCATGATCTCGGCCAATAATATATACGTCTCACTGCAAGGCACATGCCTCCTCTCAGATTGAGAGGGCTTGTGCGGTAGTTTCCTCACATTCAATGGAATGCCTTCGTTGGTATGTGCAAGACCCTCTCTATGTTTTCCTTCATCGTAAAATTCGTAAAGCTTTATGATAAATTTAAAATGTAAATTCCGCACATAAATTCGGAAAAACTTAAGTTCAAGCCCAGGTTCGAACCTAACACTGTCTGCTTGAGAAGTCATGGGTTACACCACTAGGCTGCCTACCGTTATTTTTTGATGATTAATAGAAAGAAATAGGTAGTCACAACAAAAAGGATAAAAAAAGCCCAAACAAGCAAAAGATAAACAAACAAAGTACAGTTCCACGAGAAATAAACCACAGCCGAAAAGGTTTTCAGCTCAGAAATGTTGTAGTTTACCCATAGAACCACAGTGGAATTTCCAGGGAGAGATAATACTAAGATTCGCTATCAATATCTTATTACCAACTACTAAACTAACTAACTAACTAACGAACTAGTAGTTACCTGATTCCTCAGATTTATAATGAACTACCGAATGAACTCATTAGGGATTTAGAAATAACAAAAAAACATTTATTTAAGTAAAAATTAAAAAAGTACTTTATATATAATTGAAAATAAATTGTTTAACAAGAAGTGCGGTGCATATGTATCATGCTTTGTTGTAATAGTAAAATAGTTTAAATTTGTATAATGTCATAAGTTATAACTTATAACAAAACACTAACCATTTCAAATCTTAATACTAACTATACCTATATGTTTAGCGTTGCTTGTAATTTGTAATTTCATAAACCAAGAGCTAAAGTGCCGCCAAACTGCTCTGTAGTTTGGCACATTTAATGCAAATTGTACCTAAATGTAACACTAAACAGAAATAAATGATTCTATTCTATTCTATTACGATAAGCAAAATTTCAAGTTTTCATGGTAACTTCAGTTACGTCGACTTATAATACTTATTCCCTTATATAAATCTTTGATAATATTTTATTATTGAGAAAACTTTCCGGGAAATCCTAAGAGACACGAACTTTAAACGTGTACTGAAGAATATCTTTCATCCAAATTCTGATTAAATGCGAGATCAAAAGAGATCTTAAAGGTATTAGGAGCTTAGGCGTCTTTTATAATATAACACTTAAAAGATCTATGCCATATTTTATTAAATTATAGTATAAATCTTCCCAGGTGAACTTTTCGCTTCGAGCCCTTATCTTTCAAAACAAACTGTATCGTCATAGTATTAAGGTTCAAATTGAACGTAATGGCTCGAAGCGAAAAATGCACCTGGGAAGATTTATACTATACCTTTGATCTAATTAATTTATAACTTTTATAACAGCTATTTTTTAAGTCAGATATGAAGTATCTTTTTTATTTATTTTTTCAACTTCATTTTTTTATATTACTTTTACGGTCATCCCATGAAACCATATATTTCAAACTAAATACAAACTGAAATATAGATGCACAGAAAAAACCCCAGAAAAAAGACCAATGCTGGGAATCGAATCCAGGTCCTCAGCGTTCCGTGCTGCGTGCTTACCCCTACACCATCACTGGTCTAGAGGTTAGCGACGAATCTTTCCCATACATCGTACATTTCAGTCTGTTTTAATCACCTTATGCAGTGATAAAGCTCTCATCTATGTTTATGCCCTCTACCGAGAGACTTTAACACTCCTTCGGAGCTAACCGCCCACCTGGACCAAGAGATGGCGCTACTGTGCAACTTTAAACAAGACTTGTTGTGATGGTGTAGGGGTAAGCACGCAGCACGGAACGCTGAGGACCTGGGTTCGATTCCCAGCATTGGTCTTTTTTCTGGGGTTTTTTCTGTGCATCTATATTTCAGTTTGTATTTAGTTTGAAAAATAGCTATTTTTTACTTGTGGCTCGCGGGCCACAAACGGCGTGCAAAGCTTCTACGAGTGGCCTGCCTTCCACAAAAATTATGTAGATTTTCAATCATTTTGATATTTAATCCTGTAGGCAATCAATGATGTAGTTCGCTACACCATTTCTACAACACATTTATGGGGCAAACAAAAAAAGATTGAGTATTGCTGCTCAATACTAATTACTAAAAGAACCCCACTTAGGTCTCACGGAACCCTTCATGCGCAATTCCGACGAGCACTTGTCCGGTTTATTGTACTAAGTACATATTACTTCTTAATTGCCAATTTGCTAACATTTCTACGCTAGGACAGAATCAGCCAATCAATCAGCTATATTATTATGGGACAATAACACCAAATTGACCTAGTCCTAAACTAAGCAAAGCTTTTATGGTAGGTACTATGGGTACTAGGCAACGAATAAACTCACTTTTAACCTCCTAAGACCAGGCGTACTTTATAAAGAACAAATCATCAGTAAGAATAACGGCCTAATGTGCTATATAAAGTACAAATTATTCAATGAATAAAGAACTTGAAAGACATTTAAATATGTTCCAAAATTACAAAATGTATTACTCTTATCTAGGTCTTAAGTTCTTCAACGGTTAAAAAAGACCGTGGTTATGACAAAAACAATTGCTATAAATAACATACATTTAAATTGATTTCACTTTATCGCAGGATTAAGCTCTCATTAAAAAACCTCATTACGTGACGAACAAATACCTCATTAGCAAGCAAATTCACGAGTTACTTTTAAGCCAAAATAACACAACACCCTGTAAACGTCATTTCTACTAAATCCGTTTATCTTTCTATTGGAAAAGGGACTTTATTACGCTAGAGATTAGATTGCGTTTTAAAGGTTCGGCATCATGGAGTTATTGCGTTTTTCATTTACCGAATTTCGATCCACATTGGCGAATAATATGGTGTGCAGCCATTTGGTAGAAATTAATCATAGAATTAACCAATTATTGGCAATTTTGTTTTTTCGAGCAATTTATTGCATATTTCAAATATCGTGTTAAGTCATCTCATCATCATCATCCCAGCCTATATACGTCCCACAGCAGGGCACACGCCTCCTCTCAGAATGAGAGGGCTTGGGCCGTAGTTCCCACGCGGGCCCAGTGCGGATTGGGAACTTCACACACACCATTGAATGTATTCGCAGGTGTATGCAGGTTTCCTCACGATGTCTTCCTTCACCGTAAAGCTCATGGTAAATTACAAATGTAATTTTGCACATGAATTCCGAAAAACTAAGAAGTGCGAGCTAGGATTCCAACCCACGACCCTCTCTCTGCTTGAGAGGCCACAGGTCAAACCACTAGGCCACCACGGCTTAACGACTCTTACTTTATTATTCTGCCCTGCAGGCCCTAAAACGCAGTAAGAGCAAAAAAGCGATTAGACCATTATGTTCCTTACGCTGTGCTTGTTATAGTTCAATAATCAAGAAACGCAACAACCCTCTTACTGCGTTTTAGAGTCTGCAGGGCAGTATTATAGTCCGACAAGCTCGTGCGCGACCCTCCGCGGAACCCTGTCGCAGTCAGCATTTGCCGCACTTATTAAAAACAGTCTTGTTAAGGACAGCTGAGGCTCCCTGCGACAGGGTTCCGCCGAGCGCCACGCACGAGCTTGTCAAGGTATAGTAGTACAAAGGATGATAGATAATATTGGCTGGCAGCGCGATGACAGCGCCAACTAGCGGTTACAACCGGTGGACTTTGAAATGCCAAATGGCTGGCTGTCATTACAAAGAGTAAGGTAAACAAATAAATAATTTCAATAAAATATCGTAATTTACATATATTCTATTCGATCATGTTAATCTAAAGTCATAAGAATAAATAATAACAGAGTAGAAGGGAATCTCTTTTGACCGCGTCCAAAACGCCGCCATTTATTTACCTACTTCCCCCCCTCACGTCGTTACACCCCTCTGTCGTCCAGGCGTGTTGCTAGGGTTGCTTACTGTTAAATATAACTTACGTCTAAAGATAATATCGCTAAAAATATTAAGTTATTATTTACATTGAAATCATTATTTTATTCTAGTTTTACAAAATGTGACCTTGAGTCCGGCCGGAGCGGGAGTTTCCCTTCTACTCTGTTATTATTTATTCTTATGCTAAAGTGTCGATAATAACGTTGACCTTTTTTATTTCCCGTCTAAAATGGCACAATCACATGTGCTGTGCTTATTATAGGCTAGGATGAATTGATCAAAGTTTCCTAGCTAGCCATCCTTGGCTTACTTTTGTGTCATATGGTAACCCTAGTTGCGGTTTGATCCGATCCGGTTCAGATGTGCCGGTTGCCGACTCCCAGTACCGCAACGCGAACACCTAATAGCTCACTCCCATATATGACACATGTTTGCAATATGATATCCAATTTAACAGTAGATATTGCAGGGCGACAATCACGAGACAATTATACATAGAGGTAATGAGAATAAGACAGATCGTTTGAGAAACATGGGACTGATTTTTTTGTTAAAATAATTAGATGATTGGCTTTGAAAGTGATGCTAAGTTTGAAAGTTTGTGAGTAGTGTGCGTGCGTGTGCGCGTGAATGCGTGCATGCGTGCATGCGTGCGTACGCGCGTGAGTGCTTGCATGCGTGCGTGTGTATTTGATATGCAGATAGCGGCATCTCTGAATTAACACATAGCCTACTTCTTATCCTGATAGGTAGGTACCTATTACCGCTAAGGCAAGATACATGAAATTTTACGCAGGTCTTCTATACATTGTAAATATGGAACATGATGTCATTCTTGGGAATTTTCATGAGAATTACTAAATATTAAAACAAAATGAATTCAGTGAGTGCGTCAATAATACACTGACGAGCAAAAATAAATGGTCGGTTACAAAAATGACGACAACTACAAAACCCGCTGTGATAGCTTCTTCGAGTAAAATGAGCTTAGTGAGTTTTATTCTCAATTAAACTGTTTCTTGTTAAGAATAAAGCTCTTTACTAAACTCATTTTACTCGAAGAAGCTATCACAGCGGGTTTTGTAGTTATCGTCATTTTTGTAACCGACCCTTTATTTTTGCTCGTCAGTGTATATTCTGAATCCCTTTTTGCATCGATTTTTACCCAACAATCCTCTATTTCTCTATTGGAGATAGAATTGATTTAAAATCGCTTTGTTGGTCCCAAGCATACAAACAAAAATCACTTCTTTATTACAAATATTAGAATAAATTGCTCACAATTCAATTTGTTAAATTTACGTGACGTCTACTAAAATTCTTTACCCTAGTTTGTCGTGTATGAGGAGATAATTTAATTAGGTATGAGTACTTCACTCCTTTTTAGCAGTCAAACACAAATAAAAAGTTACCGGCAAGCTTTTCGCACCGTAAAACAGTTGTAACATCACCCTTGGTTAAGTTTCGGTAACAATGAACCACAAACTCTTAAAACCTGCTCGTAAATGCGAATAATCCGATGTGCGAGCTAAACTTGCCGGTCGTGGGTTCTGTATAAAATATAATAATATATAATGCGAGGACTGTACACAGCTTTTATAAAATAGAAGCGTGCCGAAAATAAAACCCCATCAAAAGCATAAATCCGAAAATGTGAGCCAAGTTCAATAGGTACTAAGAAAATGCTTTTTTGTCGACATCGCTGGCAAAAGGATTGAGGTCTTATAATGCATGCCATGTTTTGTAATTAAACCTGAAGTTTATTGAAATTCAAGGAAACTTCAAAAAATAAATCGTAGACACTTGTTTTAACGACCGCTTTAGCCTAGTTGGTAGTGACCCTGCCTACGAAGCAACAGGTCCTGGGTTCGAATCCCGGTAAGGGCATTTATTTGTGTGATGAGCACGAATATTGGTTCCCGAGTTATGGATGTTTTCTATGTATTTAAGTATTTATTTATCTGTATAAGTATGTTTATCGTCGTCTAGTACCCATAGTACAAGCTTTGCTTAGTTTGGGACTAGAGCGATTTGTGTAAGATTGTCCCCTAATATTTATTTATTTATTTTATTTATTCTCCTACAACTCAATGTTTGCTGTTTAAAATTAACTTATCAAATTTAGACAGCCGAATTATGAATTATTTAGGATAAATCGAAGCTCCAGAATGGACTTGGTTTAGTTTTACCAAAAAACCAAATTTTTGAAGAGGAAGATAAATGTTAACCAAACATTGACTTGCATATGTAGGTATGTAGATAGAAGATAGTCTGGTTTGGAGAAGTCTAGTCCAGAGATTCAATTTATTCTGATTTATAATTCGTCTGTTAAAATTTAAACATTACATTCCTAAAAAGCAAACATTTATGTACTTGCCAGAAAAGACACGAGATTGTGTTTCAAAATTGATTTACATAGAAACGCGAATTTCGCAAACTGTGTTGTAAGTAAATTAAAACCGGTTTTAAGTTGATTTAATTAGCAAATTTAGTATCAGGTTGCCTACACTTAAAATTTTCAGTTATCAAAAAATTGAGCGGGGCTGCAAAATATCCTTCACAGTGGCAAAGAAACAAATAATAAGTAAACTGCGTAGTTTTAACGTGGCAAACCTCTAAAAACAAAATTCTAAAATTAAGATAAAAAGAAAAGCAAATCATAATACTTTAGAATTTTGTTCTTCTGTAAGCAGCCAGTGGCGCACCATAGAGGTTTGCTATGTTACAAAGTATATATTATTATGGTGAAACGCTTAGTACATTTTAGCGTAAGTATGTGGAGTGCAAGGACTAATAAGTAGGTCTGTTTCCAGTCTCATTGTGGTCTAATAATGAGCTATGGGGCGCCGGTAGAAGATTAATTTTTTTAGGTTAGCTACAGAACCCTAAAAACCTTAAAGTCTTGTTAACGAAAAAGTGAGTTATCTCGTAAAACCGGCACATATAGAATAATCTTGTATTCAGAGGCTTTCACGATATATATTCCCTTTGATAATAGCACCTCCAGCACCGTTTGAACTCAAAATGTAGCAGATAATGAATTTTATTTCACATGTATTATGTTCCTTTGTTCTTTGTCATTTTGTATAAAAAACAATTTGGAAAATGTTAGGAACAGAGTTCTTTCCAAGAATCGAATATGCTGGTTTTAGCGCGTGTAACCGAAATTGGGGCTGATTGGACTTACTAAGTAAAAAGATTTTACGTGAAAAACGTAGACATATGCAAAGGTGTATAAAAAAATACTTGCGGTAAGATTGAGGATACGATACGTCTCTCAATATTAAAAATAATATATCGGATGTAATAAAATATCGCGTAACATCACCCAAGAGAAATATTTCTCTATTGTAGCTTCTGTAGCCGTGGTGGTCTAGTGGTTTGACCTCTCAAGCAGAGGGTCGTGGGTTCAAACCCAGCCCGCACCTCTTTAAGTTTTTCGAAATTTATGTGTGAAATTACATTTTTAATTTACCATGAGCTTTACGGTGAAGGAAAACATCGTGAGGAAACCTTTATAAACCTGTGTTTACCTGTTAAAGTTCAAAGTTCCGTTCCGATCCGGTCAAAAGTTATGATCGGAAAAAGTAGTCAACCTAACGTTTGCATATTCTATAGGCTTCATACTTTTCATTGGTAGGTATTGCATTTGTCTATTAACCCAAACGTTGACCTGTAAAAAAAAAAAAAATATACTGGACTGAAATTTTTAATCAACCCACTTGCAATATATTTCTTAACATAATTTGATTTAATATAATAGTATTTTATGCAACGGTTGTATAAGTGAGGTCTTAAGAGGCTAGTGACGTGAGTTGCGATACGAGCGAATGCGAGTATCGCAATGGAAGACGGCACGAGCCGTTAAGACCAAATTATACACCGTTGCATACAATATTTTTTCTACGACTCGACTCTACTGTACTGGACTGTACCCTACTGTAGGGTACAGTCGGGCACAGTCGGGTACAGTAGGGTAAAATAGGGTACAGTTGGGTACAGTCGGGTACAGTAGGCTAAAATAGGGCACAGTAGGGTACAGTCGGGTACAGTCGGGTACAGTAGGGTAAAATAGGGTACAGTAGGGTACAGTCGGGTACAGTCGGGTACAGTAGGGTAAAATAGGGTACAGTTGGGTACAGTCGGGTACAGTAGGCTAAAATAGGGCACAGTAGGGTACAGTCGGGTACAGTCGGGTACAGTAGGGTAAAATAGGGTACAGTAGGGTACAGTCGGGTACAGTAGGGTAAAATAGGGTACAGTCGGGTACAGTAGGGTAAAATAGGGCACAGTAGGGTACAGTCGGGTACAGTCGGGTACAGTAGGGTAAAATAGGGTACAGTCGGGTACAGTCGGGTACAGTAGGGTAAAATAGGGTACAGTAGGGTACAGTCGAGTACAGTAGGGTAAAATAGGGTACAGTCGGGTACAGTAGGGTAAAATAGGGTACAGTAGGGTACAGTCGGGTACAGTAGGGTAAAATAGGGTACAGTCGGGTACAGTCGGGTACAGTGGGGTAAAATAGGGTACAGTAGGGTACAGTCGGGTACTACCCTACTGTACCCGACTGTACCCTACTGTACCCTATTTTACCCTATTTTACCCTACTGTACCCGACTTTACCTTACTGTACCCTATTTTACCCTACTGTACCCGAATGTACCCTACTCTACTCAACTCAGCAGCTAAACTGTGTTGAGTGTACCCTACATTTAATATTATGTGGCAGCTAGGTGTAACGTAATAACGACATTACGACACAAGTGCTGTTATGGCGAATAGATTAAGTATAGACTTTCTGAAGTCATATTAGCTATGTTCTTATATATTTGTTCGCGACCATGTAAAAACAGATAAAAGTACAGGAGTAGGAAAAATACTTTTCATCCATTAACCAGATCGGTGTAGGTCGTTGTATAAGCGGATCCTAGGCTATCAGGGACAAAATATAGACTAGGTGTGTTGTTCGCGGATAGTATAGCTTTGTATTGGATTTTTTAAATCGGCTCAGTAGTTTATCCATTACAAACTAACACATCGTCAAATATGTTGTCTTTAAAAAAAACATTTTTTGAAAATAGGTACTGCTTAAAATTTAATTATTCTCGAATCTTGTTTCTATTTGCGAAGAATTCGGGTAGTTTAATTAAGATTTAGAAGCTCAATTTAGTAGGGATTCGCTTTAAAAGACGTAATTGTTTACTTGGTGATTTAGTAATTAGGAAGTTAGTGAAAGCCCAACTTGGACATTGTGGCAATGAATAACAAATTGGACGCCTTAGATTTAGGGACAGGCAACTTAATAAAATTGGCAGAGAAAAACCGGCCAAGCGTGAAACGATTGACGTACCGAGCGTTATTATAACACTGTAGGGGAGAGGTGGCATCAAAGGAACACGTATTGAAAGGAAAGGGATTCCATTTATGAAAGGAAAAATAAACATTTTTTAAAGATGCGAAAATAAACAAATAAGAATCGGTTAATGAAAAAAAAATTAATTATTTGATATATTAATTAATTGTTAGCCGTGGTGGCCTAGTGGTTTGACCTATGGCCTCTGAAGCACAGGGTCGTGGGTTCAAATCCTGACTCGCAACCTCTGAGTTTTTCATTGCATGCTCTACGGTCTTAATTTTATCAGCTATCTGACTTTAAACTGATAATTTTGTCTATTGATTCCTATTAGTAGAACTAAACAGAATTTTCTGTCCGTTTATTCCTACTTATAAGAAAGAAAGAAAGAAAGAAAAAACAATTTATTGCCACAAAAAACAAATTAAACAATTAAATCCTACATATTATTAAACATAAAACATAGTCGTAGAAGTTTGTGACAATAGGTGTCGACGTCAGCATAAGCTGCTGGCGCCGTTCCCGGGGGCGACACTCAGCAGCGCTGGTTTTCAGCCGACACCCTCACTTTGTACTCCTACAATCCAGCCAGGTGCAAAATAGACAGTTTTGACAATATAGGTACATAAAAACAAAAAAACAAATAGTAATAGGAACTAAATTAATTAAATTAGACAAAAGCAGAAAAAAAAGGGGAAAAAAGGGGGGGACTAAAAAAAAAAAAACAACGCAAAAGAGTGCTAAAAATTCACCGTTCACGAAGCGGGGACCGGGAAATTCCCGACATGCGGCCTTCATTTTTGTTTTTGTTTCTCAAATAGAATCTTTTTAACCTGTCTTTTAAAAGATAAAATCGTAATACTAAGTCTAATTGGGGGTGGTAAATCGTTCCACACCTTTGAGGCCGCATATCTGAAACCGCCCCTGATCCCCGCTGTCTGGTGCTTTGGGACTATCAACTTCCCTTGCACCTGGGACCTAGTTGTTAAATGACGGCTATGCATATCCCTGTACCAGGACAATTTATCCAATAAATAAACAGGTTTTTTACCATAAGTTTTTACTTATAGGACTAAACGGAATTCTCTGCCCGTTTATTCCTATTATAGGTAACGCCACCAGAGTTGAGGCCACGCACACAACCACATCTCATGTAATGACAGCGGGATTTTGACGTTGTGTTGACGTTTAACGACAACACAACGTCAAAATCCCGCTGTCATTACATGAGATGTGGTTGTATGCGTGGCCTCAACTCTGGTGGCGTTACTAATAATAGGACTGAATGGTAGACCAAATCGGACTATATCGCGTAATGAACGGAGAAACCACCCGCTGCTGCCGGTCGCGCGATGTCGTGGCCGAGCCATTAAGGTGGCTTTCCACCAGAGATGTGCTACGCTTCGTGTCTGATTCCACCAATCATGTTCATTGGTCGACGTAGTATAGCACTGGTGGAAACGGGTTCAACTAAGCTATGATTTATATATGGAAAGATGCGTGCCCTGGATGCGTGCTATGGATACGTGCTACGGATGCGTGCTGTGGATGGTCGCGAGTCGTCTCCCCCCTCTCATTAAACTGCCGCTCCGCGCGCCCCTGTCGATACGGCACAGCTGTCTCGCGGCTGCTCATCTACATAGCGCATCTTCCTCGCACAGCTACATAGCTTAGCATTGGTGGAAACGGTCACACAGTTTCAGCTTAGCTTTCACATCTTCGCAGCATTGCTGTATAGCCTATTAGGTACCACTTAGCTCCGTTCCGCTACCTCGCTCCGCGCCGTTGGACAAGCAGCCTTAGTCAGTTATTCCCAAAAAAGGAATTTCTGATTACTATACGAAAATAAATTACTTGTTCTTTGTTTCTGTTTTCATTGTTTCAGTTATTATTTTCTATTCAGCATCGACTATAATTTAAATAAATAAATGGTCTTTTGTAATGTCATAACAGTTGTATTTATTAATTCTGTGTCCAAATCGGTTGGATAGAAGCCAGATAGGTAAATTTCGTAAGAATCAAACTACTAGTGTTTACCCCCGATTTCACTTGCATGAACCAGTCATCATCATCCCAGCCTATATACATCCCACTAGGGGGCGCAGGCCTCCTCCCAGAATGAGAAGGCTTGGACTGTAGTTCCTACGAGAGCCCAGTGCTGACTGGGAACTTCATACACAGCAATGAATTTCTGCGCAAAGGTATGCAGTTGTCAGTTTTCCTTCACCGTGAACTCATCGTAAAATTTCAAATGTGATTTCGCATATAAATTTCGAAAAACTTAGAGGTACGAGAGCCCTGGCTTGAAGATCGTTTCTTGAGAGACCACAGGTCAAACCAGTACTACCTCAAATTTATCGTCTATTATTCTTTTTAAAATTTTGATTGTCCTATTTCGGTAACGTCCCACAAAATTCCCACGTAGCCTTATTAAGTAATCCAACTAAATTAGCTATTATTACGTCAAACGCTCGTCATAAAGCCAGTATGTACTAAAGCTCCAATATGCCAGCTGAGCCCCTTGAAGCATTAAATAGCCTTGAATTAATCCAACAAAGGCCGTTGACAATGCAGTTTTCAATATCTATGTTGTATGGTGATATGTTGGGGTAAATGAAGTGTAAAACGAGATAGAAAGGGGTGGTGTTGCCAGCGCAGAATTGAAAATAGCTGGGTTTCCAAATATGAGCCGCGGTAGCTTAGTTGTTTGAACATGGCCTCTCAAACAGAGAGAAACAGAGAGGCGGTGAAGGCAAATATCGCGAGGAAACCTACACACCTGCGAAGAAATTCAATGGTGTGTGTGAAATTCCCAGTCCGCACAGGGCCCGCGTGGAAGCTACGGCCCAGGCCTTTTCATTCTGAGAGGAGGCCTGTGCCCTGCAGCGGGACGTATATAGGCTGGGATGATGATGATGAGTTTGTAAATTAGATTGGTTTGTAGGAAGAAACTGTGACGAACTGCGGATAGCGACTGCAGTAACTATAATCTGGTTGCGGAAAGCTGGACATCGGGGTCAATGACGCGTCTTAGAAAAAGCCTATCTCTGGGAGAGTTGACTGCGATAGGTTGATAATGATGCAAGGAGAATAATAATAATAATAATAATAATAATCATTTATTCATATATAGTTGTACAAACAATGAAGGATAAACATATTTCTGTCAGCACGAAAAAGAAGATAAAAACAATTTGCACATTTAATTTGTTATAACTCTGGCCTCCAAACTAAGCAAAAGCCTGTGTTTTGGAGTAACAGCGTTCGACGCGTTACCGCTGCTTGAAAGTTTATAATATGTACCAATATCACACTTCTATGCAACAGACAGACCAAAAACTAAGAATAATAAACATTACGATTGTGTGGGTAAACGAGGTGAATGAGCATATGCGTGCGTGTTTGAGTGTGTGTGTGTGTGTGTGTGTGTGTGTGTGTGTGTGTGTGTGTGTGTGTGTGTGTGTGTGTGTGTGTGTGTTGTGAATCATACCGAGTTTAATAAGAACAATTCAGTGTCGTCATAGCTAAGTCTTTGTAGCCAATTTGACACTTGACGTTTAACTTCAAATTTATTCAATGGATAAATATTTAGGATACGATTAGTTGAGTTATAAATCTTTGAACTGGATACGTAATATTGTCGATTAGAAAATTTAGTTTTATGTGGAACTATGGAGCATACCCTACTAGTGTATCTTTTTGCGGGGTCAATGTGTGGTACCTGAGAATGCTTACGAAGGATCAGGCGGAGCACAAACAGCTGTCTCACTGTCAGTACTTTTGCAGTCATATAAAGTTCTTTAGTTGGAAATTTTTTCTCTTTGCGGTACATGACTTTCAGAACAGCTCTCTGCGCTCTCTCAATTTTTAGGAACGAGGTCTTTGCGGCGCAGCCCCAAGCAGGCACACAGTATGTTAGCACTGACGCGCAGAGCGCAGAGTAAACAATGGCAAGAGTATCTTTATCAGCTGACTGTCTGAGAGTTTTGAAGATATGAATGAGGCGCCTAACTCTTGAAGAAAGCATATCAATTTGAGGATACCAGTTAAGATTACTATCTACGAAAACCCCAAGATATTTTATATGTTGAACTTGTGAAATAGGCAAGCAATGGCAGTTGTTAACGTTACAATTTGAGTGAACGGATATTTTGTAATTGGACGGGGGTTGGGAATTATTTTTGATTGAGAAAGGGATAAAGTGAGTTTTGGTTAAATTAAGCATCAAAAGGTTTTGTGACAGCCAAGCACAAATTATGTTCATATTGCTCTCAGCAATCAACCTGACAGACATCCTCCCAATCGGATCAATCTATAACGACTGCAGTATCATCAGCATACGTAAAAATTTTGCAATTAGGGAGTTTAAGGTCGCACAATTGATTTATATAAATCAAAAATAACGTAGGTCCAAGAATGGACCCCTGCGGGACGCCGTATTCTATGGAAACTTCGTCACTCAGGGTTCCATTTATAGTGACTCTCTGAAAACGATTAGTTAAATAATCACTAAAAATGTTGCGGGCAATGCCTCTCACTCCTACATCATACAACTTAGATAAGAGAACTGGAATATGGACCGTGTCGAATGCCTTCTGTAGATCAAGAAAGAGACCAACACATTTTTTACCTCTATCAAGATTCTGGGATATATGAGTGGTTAGTTCAATGACCGCATCTTCCGTGGAGATACCTGATCGGAATGGGCCATAGGTAAGAAGTAAGAAAGAAAGAAAGAAAGAATACATTTATTCACTTTTACAAGACACACACATACAAGAAAGTACACACAATTTAACACAAAAAAAAACAAAGATAACAAACAATGGAGTAATAAACATGTACAAACATAGCTCTGCATGTGTGTCTCCGCAAAAGTGAAACGGTCGCTGACTCAGCATTATGCTGAGGCGTTAGACGCCTGCAGCGCTGATTTTCTGTCAGAACCGTCTGTGACTCACGGAACGATACACAATAGTACATTACTGCAGAGGCCGGGACTTAAGGGGTTGCCGGCCGAGTATCTAAGTTGACGGCCGAGTGGTACACGAGGCCGGCATGATACGAGGCCGGCAACCCCTGTTCCGGCCGAGGCTTGTATAGTGCTTTTCTCAAACATGGACCATCATCATCATCATCATCATCGTCGTCGTCATCATGATGGTGATGGTGATGATGATGATGATGATGATGGTGGTGATGGTGATGATGGTGACGATGATGATGGTGATGATGATGATGATGATGATGGTGGTGATGGTGATGATGGTGACGATGATGATGGTGATGATGATGATGATTATGATGGTGGTGATGGTGGTGATGATGATGATGATGATGATGATGGTGATGAATGATGATGATGATGATGATGATGATGATGGTGATGATGATGATGATGATGGTGATAAATGATGATGATGGTGATGATGATGATGGTGATTGATGATGATGGTGATGAATGATGATGATGATGATGATAATGGTGATGATGGTGATGAATGATGATGATGGTGATGAATGATGATGATGATAATGATGATGGTGATGAATGATGATGATGATGATGGTGATGGTGATGATGGTTACGATGATGATGGTGATGATGATGATGATTATGATGGTGGTGATGGTGGTGATGATGATGATGATGATGATGGTGATGATGGTGATGAATGATGATTATGGTGATGGTGATGATGGTGATTGATGATGATGGTGATGAATGATGATGATGATGATGGTGATGAATGATGATGATGAATGATGATGATGATGATGATGATGATGAATGATGATGATGATGATGATGATGATGATGATGATGGTGATGAATGATGATGATGGTGATGATGATGATGATGGCGATGATGATGATGGTGATGGTGATGATGGTGATGATGATGATGATGGTGATGAATGATGATGATGATGATGGTGATGATGATGATGATGATGATGATGATGATGATGATGATGATGATGATGATGATGGCGATGATGATGATGGTGATGATGGTGATGATGATGATGATGGTGATGAATGATGATGATGATGATGGTGATGATGATGATGATGATGATGATGATGATGATGGTGATGAATGATGATGATGATGATGATGATGATGACGATGATAATAATGATGATGATGATGATGATGATAATGGTGATGATAGTGATGATGATGTTGATGATGAAATATTTCTCTAGGCAGATCACCATTACCATCACCATCACCATCTTACCTTACCTTAAATAAGCGTAGTGGCAGAATGTCATAATGAACCAAAACGCAAATATTGCTTATAGTTTTTTTTTAAATGGCTGAATGCTATGATGCCATAATAGACCTATAAAAATCATGGTGCTGTGTGACATGAAACAATAGACGATCGCATTGCCGGCCTAGGCCTGCAAAGTTGTATGAAATTCCATTATTGACCTCTCGTCTAGGCGGTCCCCCACCACCGGCTGCACCTGCACCTGCAACGTGACCCTTCGTGGCGTACTATAAGGAACATAACGTCAATATTTCATAGCATGTTTAAGAAAATATACTATATGAACCATTTACCTATATAGAAATAAATTAATAAAATGACAATAAAATTGATAAATAGTATAGATTTATTATAGAGTAGCAGAATAAGTAAATAAATAAGTTACAATAAAGAAAAAGTAAACGAAGAAGACAATGTTTAAAAACAACAGGCTTGCATATCAATGTATGGGTGCTGGTTTTTACGGATGGTTTTTACGGCTGGTTTTAAGTAAAATAAAACAAATGAAATACTTGGGAGTACCTAATTAATTCACCTACCTACAAGGCGATTTTTCTCTGAGATTAGATTAAAACTGTGGCTCTAGTGAAAAAGGGGTTAATTCTTCAGAAGTTGAACAGCTGATTTCGACTTAGCTCTCTATACACAAAATAGAAAATTGCAGTTTAATTTCTGCAGACTTAACCCCTTTTTCACTAGAGCCACAGTCTGTCAAATAATTCTCGCGTCACATCTGTACAATATTTAGATTTAAGAGTGATGATTTTTTATGACAGTTAAAATTGTAGATATTTTATTGACACGCTTTTATAACCTTCATCCACCTAAAATAAAATACTAAAAGCTTGAACAAAAGTATCGACAGTAGGTATTTATTAGACCTACTTAATACTCGTGTTGGTGCAATTGATGAAGCATGGCAACACTGGAAGGGGTGGTCAACCAGCCTTGAAAGGGGGTCGCACATGGGCCCTACATAATGTGTAATACGCTCTATTTGTAATACATTCGATTTTATCGGTTTACTAAGCTTTGTCGACGGCTATGTCCGCAACGGTTTCCCATAGTAAATACGTACCTACATGTTGTATAATGTAATAAATAGTGTATGGAAATTATGCAATGCGAGATGGATGTTACATTTGTTTTGAGTCTTTATAGCAAGTCCTACTCTCACTTGGCAATTTTTTTCAGTTTGAATTGAATCTGCTCGTATATTTTCATGAGAACCAGTTGAGAAACGCGATCTGTACACTTGTACAGACATTCGAAAGAATTTTTTCCCCAAGTTGAAACTGAGATGACTTGCGCTCGCTCGGTCAACAAGTACCTACCTACTTAAGTAATCTTGTAATACTACCGCTCAAGGGACTTAATCGTGCTTTAAAACAGTTTCAATTACCTCGACATTTCGCTTTTGATGGATATCTCCCGTTCTCTATCTCGCGGGAAATTCCAAAAATCTCTTTTCATTGCACATCTATGATCCTGAAAGACGATATAGATAAAGGATACTTTGAAATATTATAGGTACCTATAGGTACCCCGCTTATTCCATATTCCGTGGATTTTTTCCGTAACAACCTTCTAGCATGTATGTGAACCCTTTTAATGTATAAAAATAAAGAAAAAAACAAAACTAAAGACAACCTTTAAGGTACAAGTACAAGATCGAACTTATCCTTTTAGAAAGGATTTTATCCCATTTAAGGGTATTAGGAATCTTACTTAAAGATGAATGAAATCGGTAACGTCCTCCTCAAGTTATGGCTTGACGTAGGGATAAGTATGAGGAATTTCATTGTTATACGTACTTATATACAAGATTTTAGGTTAGCTGGAAGAGATCCCTTTTTAGGGATAAGCTCGCCTTTGTTCTCCTCTCTGTTTATTTGTATTTTTATTTTTTATGTGCAATAAAGAGTTTACATACATACATACATTTTACCTGAAATTTAAGTGCTTACATTTATATACGTAAATACTCAAATCCAATCATAGTTTGAATGGAGATTGAACAACATTTCTTGGAATGAATAAAGTTTTTTGTGAGATTCTACGAAATTAACGGTAGGTAATTCGATTCGAGTTCCGATTTAGCTAATCAAAGCATCTTTTGTGGCTTTATATGAAGCCTTATTTATCGTAATAAATCTTGAAAACCAGCCAAATACGAGTCGGCTCGAGCATCGAGTTTCATAGTCCTACAAGAAGACCTTAGAAGCAAGCCACACAGAAGAGACGTGGGGCGGCGGCGCGTCGCAGTCGACGTCGTTTGTTCGCAGGACGTGTCTCCGACCCGCCTCTTCTGTCTGCTTTGGACCGCGACGCTTCTATACATTTAGTATGAAAACTGATTCAAGGAATAAATAAATAAATATCACGGGACAATTCACACCAATTGACCTAGCCCCAAAGTAAGCTAAGCAAAGCTTGTGTTATGGGTGCTAGACAACGGATAAACAATACTTATATAGATAGATACATACTTAAATACATATTAAACACCCAAGACCCGAGAACAAACATTCGTATTTTTGATACAAATATCTGCCCCGACACGGGAATCGAACCCGGGACCTCAAGCTTCGTAGTCAGGTTACTAGGTCATCTGGTCGTCTGGTCGTGGTAGGAATGTCTCACGTCTCTTCTGTGTGGCTTGCGCCTTATAGTTTCGCCATGTCCGTATGTCTGTTTGCCTATCTACGGGTTAGCTTAGACTCTAAGCTCTAAGCCTTAGAGACTGTTAGTGCTAGAAATATACCTAAACCAAAAATACAAATATCAAACGTTTCGCACATAAATTCTGAGAAACTCAGTAATGCGAGCCCACGACCCTCTGCTTAAGAAGCCATAGGCCAAATCGCTAGGCTACTACGACCTTTTACAGGTATATTTTATACGTTAGGTATTAGCTATGGCCCTCGACTCCGTCCGCGAAGAATAGGGATAGGTATAAAAAAAAAATTTTAACAAAAAATTAAACCGCCGAAAAAACTGAAAAGCAAAAAATAATACCTTTTTTGTTTGACCTTAATCTAGGTACCAGTTTGAAGTCGGTGTCTCAGCACTTAGCCAGGGGGAGTGGATCTATAATCGTCTACCTGATTGGCTTCCATCACTCCTCCTGGCTCGTGCTGAGGCACCGACTTCAAACTCGTAACTAGATTAAGGTCAAACAAAAATAGTAGATTGTTCAACAAGGGACTAAAACAAGCCATAATGACACGAGATATTTAGCCACCCGAGCGATAGCGAGGGAGGCTATAATTCGAGTTGTCATTATGGTAGTTTAGTCCCGCGTTAAACACTCTACTTTTCACTTTGAATGCGAGGAAAAAAACGACGTACAAAATTACTTTTTTACAACGTATGCTCAATACGAGCAATGGATATCTGTTCAAAATTCAAATAGCAAAAAAAATTCCGCTGTCTTTTCTTTTCTTTTATATTTTTTTGTAAAGTGACGCTTTAAATGCTTGCATAATTAGCCAACAGATTCTAACTTAAAGACTATGTTAAAACTAATTGGACTATGCATGTAAGAATGATAATTGTTCATTCATTAGAATCGGCAAATAAATTAACCTAATTGATCTAAGTTCACAAACAAAATATATTGTTAACTGAAGCACTTACCCGTGAATAAAGAAACGACTTTTTAAGTTTATTTTCTATATGCCAATTCTTTGTTAAATTATATCTAATTATACTTTCTATTTACTATTAAATGCAACTGACATCGCATTATTTTGAAGTCACGCCATATTAACATTCAAACGTAACTGCTCTATCTACCGTACACTCCAGCACTGCTTTGCCGACAGCGTTTTTAAAAAAAAACAAATTAAAAACACCCGGAAATCTTTCTTTACGTGCAAAATAAAATGAATTCATCTTTAATATTTTATAATTAAATAGATTAATATTCGTAATTATTCAATGTGTTTCACGAAATTATTATTTTTTAAATATTTTTTATACAGTTGTCATTTTGAGGTTATTTCCACGCCCTAAACGCTTCCACAGACCGAAGCGCAGGGCGCTACAGTGCGTCCGCAGCGCGCTTCGGTCTGTGGAAAACTTTAAAATTGTCTATACCCAGTTACTGAAAATGGCGATAATCCTCCATTCACAAACACCGTGATTGGCAGTTTAGGGGTTTCCATAGTCAATTAAAAAAATTTTACTTTTATCCCTTGAGATCAAAAAAGAGCTTTAGTCCCGATATGCAGAGACTAAAGTAACATTTTAAGAGCATAAGAAGTGAAAAAGGTATTATTTTTTGCTTTTCAGTTTTTTCGGCGGTTTAATTTTTTGTTAAAAAGTTTTTATTTTATACTTTTTTTCCATCCTTGGGGTAATTTTTTTCAAAATTTATAATACCAACTTCAAGGTATACCCTATCTATCCAATAAAAAAGAATTATGAAAATCAGACTACTCTGTAAAAAGTTAGTCAATCATCCCCTGTTTTCCTACCCTTAGGGGTAGGAATATTATTTCCAAATTTAAATGGGACCACCCTCGGGGTATACGCTTTCCAATAAAAAAAGAATCATCAAAATCGGACTACTCTGTAAAAAGTTATGCGTGATCATACATAAAAAAAAATATATATATATATATATATATATATACACGTCGAATTGAGAACCTCCTCCTTTTGTTTTCGTCGGTTGAAAATAGCCTACGACCTAATTCTCAGACCTACTGAATATTTTTTATTTTTTTTATTTCATTGAGAAACAAACAGTCATACATAAATATGAAATTTAAATAGATAACAATAAACAGACCTATAGTTTCCTTAATCGATTGGTTAAAGAAAACGTGGCCAAAAGGTAACAATTGAAATATACATAGGTATCATAGGTATTAAACATAAACACTCTATAAAGTTCTATATTGTTCAAGTCGTTTCGGAGGAGTTCGATAACAAACACCGTGACACGAAAATTTTATATATTAGAAAGAAGAAAGATTAATAAACATCATTTTATATTATCATCCGTTATGGTGTAACTATCTAACTAGTCACTAGAAAGTTTCACGGTTCACGGACGAGCAAATTATTGTTGTTAGTCTTTATTGGCTATGCATCAGTTGATGCTCATGTCACTGTTGATATTTCAATTTAAATATTCATGCTTGCCTTTATCGAAATACGATTTTGTTGCTCATTTTGCATAAAATGATGTATTGACTGCGTGGGGGCGTGCTTATATTTACGATACAATAGCTCTTTATTGAATATCACGAAGTAATGAAAAACTAAAACTACGTTTTACTTTATTTCTTTATACCTACGGAGACTTCCATTTTAACATTCACGGCATGTATCTCAAAGTTTGTCACTTGTTGCTTTCTTTATTTTTGTACAATAAAGGGTTTATATTATATACAACATATAGGTGAAAAATTTAAGTAAAGGGCCTGTTTGTATGTACTTAGTAGTACTAGTAGTGCACGAAATTGATTTTGAACATAAGTATTTTTCTAATTTAGAATCGTCAACTTGTTATGCTACGATGTTACTACATACATACATACAACAGGTCCTTTACATAAGTTTTTCATCTATAATAGCTTCATCCCGCGGCTCCGCTACCGTGAAACAATAAAATATTAGCGAGCTCTGTATCCCGTGAGAATTTCCAAAAATTCCTTCTTTGTGCTCCTTATGATCCTCCAGGAATATATCTGCAAATTACAAGTCTCGAGCTTTATTATGTGCGATGTCTTTCAGTCACTCAGTCAGCTAAAAAAAAATAAAAGAGCTAGGTAGAGATGTTATTAGCGCGTAGCATGAAAGAGCGGAACCTATGAATGTAAGTAAAGATACGTCATATGCTCACAAGACAAATGGAAAACATGTTCCGAACGCAGCGGCAGCGCACACACATACACACACACACACACACACACACACACACACACACACACACACACACACACACACACACACATGTCTACACATACACAGTTTATGTCCTTTTGCTCCCGTTACAAAAGGCATGTCTACTGTTGTCCTTTTCTTCGACGTCACAATGAGGCCCGGTATTACAATTACCGCCTTTTTCTTACGCTTCATTTTCGACGCGCCTTCGATCAACAATACTAAAGTTTGGAGCATGTTTTCCATTTGTCTTGTGAGGATATGACGTATCTTTACTTTTATTCATTGGTCCCGCTCGTTACTCTTTTATATAAGTTGGTATAGACGTATCTCGTCATGCCACTTTTTGTCCCGAGAAAGTGCAAGGGTCCCACGGTCCATTTACGTATTTTATCGTTCGGTTATTTTAATAAATTGCAGATGGAAACGTTCCTTTCCGTAGAAAGTGCTGAATTTATTTACTCAGAAAGGGCTGAGGGTAGGAAAGCAGTAATTTATCAAATCAACGCATCTGTTTGCGCCAAAGATTAGTTTAAATAAGCAGGAATTTAATTTATTCGCGGGTCGTATCGCATTACGTCTTAGAGCATGTGTCTAACCGGTGGCGTCATACGCATTTTTTATTGTACCACTTTGTATTTATACCTATAGCCTGACAATAAAGTATTTGTATTTGTAAATAACTTGATTTAATTCACACATAGGTAATGAGTAAGACTACCTATATTTATGTCTTAAAATTTTCACAGGGCGATAGACTTGCTGTACCTGTAGTGACTGAAGTCGTCTCCGTTTGGCTTAATGCTCCACGCACTAAGCAACTCGTGGCGAAGTGTCACGATAATTTTGACGGGAATTTCATTTCCGAGGAGTTTCGAAAGGTGAGTTGATTTTGTTTGTTGTCGACGGCATTCTAACGAGGGCTCTGGTTTCTCATAAACTTTCCAGTGTCATCTATTTGCAGCGATATGGATAAGTATCTTTAAGGGTTAAGTATTGAGCGCGAGCGGTAGGTACACATTCAGAATAAATTGAATGCCCTGTAAAAATTTTCATAAAGTGGTGATAACAGCCTAAATTATTCCTTTTACCTATATAGGTACATATTTTGTGCGGAATACGTGTTTATTTTGAACAGTAAAAAAAATACGATTATCTTGAACGTTTCCTTGCTTCATGAGCGTTTTTAAAACATGGTTAGGCAAAGTTGACTCGATAAAATGTATCACCAAAATGACATCTTACTTTACTTTTCAAATAAAAAAATAAAATTGAAACGTAAAAAAATGCATGTATTTTTTCATTGATTTTCAATGAATTAAAAGATGCGCCACGCAGCTAACATCGTAGCTTGTCATTTAATTACAGGCAAACAAACAGTGCATCAAGGTCATTGGCACTTGTCATGGTCTAACTTTCAAACTCCACCGTAAAATTGGTGTTGACTGATGACGCTGCCTGTTTTTGTGTCGTAAGATCAAGCTTTAACTGCTACGACGTTCATTTTTTTACAGACGCTTTCTCTAAGAAAAGTCATTGCATGTCCTCAAAGGTTCTCTATCGTTTGCTCGAATTTTTATATGCCATCAAAATGTATCGTTTTCCATAATTTTCATTTGTCATAATTTAATTTATTTCTGAAACAGTATTTTCTTCGGAATTGTTATAAAACAAATTATCTAACCTAAACTACTGTATTCTATAACATGACATTTCAAAAAAATCCTGAAAAATGCACGCTTCAATATACTTATTTTATGGCAAACGTTCTTATGGTAGGTGAAATTATGGCAAACAAAAGGACTCGGTCCTGAAATACCAGTTTCTTATGACTTGCTCCATAATCTAGCTGTAGGTATTCACGATCGTTGACAGAATTCGTGATCCAAATATCAAAGAATAGCCTTTTCTGACAAAGAATTCTTCGCCAAAGTAATCAAAATGTCCTTTCGCTTTCAATACCTTTGGAAACATAAAGAAACTCCGCAAAATTGGAAACCTTCCGAGGCAGATTGGTTACTTGAAATCTCTCTGAAGCAAGGAATTACCCCTGCCAAAATCATTAACGAGGCAAAAGAAATACGTCCCTATGAAATTATTATGAGCATCTGAAATGGTATCAATAAGTAGTTTCAATTAAGCCTTACCAACAAAAAAACGACGAAGAGTGAGTAGAACATGCGCACCGAGGATTCCATACAATTTTGTAGGCGGTAGGAGGTAGGTGGTATGTATAAAAATCCAGTGCTAGTCGATCTCTGCTCCAAAGCAAAATATAAGCAGCGTGAGGTTATTTTATTTTGGTTGGATGGAACTCCCTTTAATTTTGAATTTGATTTAATTTTTAGGGTTCCGTACCCAAATGGTGCCAAAGGAACTCTAATTACTGAGAATACGCTGTCTGTTTAGATTCTTTACTAATATGCATTAAATAAATAAATATAAATAAATATCACGGGACAATTCACACCAATTGACCTAGTCCCAAAGTAAGCTTAGCAAAGCTTGTGTTATGGGTACTAGGCAACGGATAAACATACTTATATAGATAGATACATACTTAAATACATATTAAACACCCAAGACCCGAGAACAAACATTCGTATTTTTCATACAAATATCTGCCCCGACACGGGAATCGAACCCGGGACCTCAAGCTTCATAGTCAGGGTCTCTAACCACTAGGCCATCTGGTCGTCTAAGAATCTAGTCAAATGGGAATACAGGCAGCACTATAGGAAATAAAATAAAGATCGTATCGAAAAGTAAGTAAACAACTTTAGGATCCTTTGAATGTATACGAGCAACTTTAATGATTAAAATTTACGTCTAAGTCCAGCTCATCGTTTACTCCAAGACAAACATATATCCATACGAAACTGCATGGGCAGAATTGTATGGACTCTTGGATAACGACAAGCCATATATCATTGGAAAGGTTTCTTCATATTCTACTTTTTAGGTATATGGCGCAAAATCTCAAATCTCTGTGTAAAAACAATATTGCAAGATAAAAAGCATATGAAAACGAATAAAAAACAAAATCATGACACAAAATCATCGACAGTTACAAAAGCTTCACAATCTGAATAGCGATATAGGAAATTAGTATCGGAAAAACCTATACAGTAACGTTCGACTCAAACTACTTTTATGCAGCGATTACTTTTTTCACACAAAGATTTGGGACTAAATATCTGCCATAGTAAAAGTTTTAGAACTTAGAATAAGCTATCGAGTGACACATCGCTTGTTTTTATTG
Organism: Archips xylosteana; assembly: GCA_947563465.1. Classification (NCBI taxonomy): domain Eukaryota; kingdom Metazoa; phylum Arthropoda; class Insecta; order Lepidoptera; family Tortricidae; genus Archips; species Archips xylosteana. The sequence continues at coordinate 17,269,561 of OX387347.1, read as the reverse complement.
GTCATAGTAAAGATAGTGATCATTTATCAACGTGCAGTTTTCGTAGCAAAGTACGGTTGGCAAAAAAATACACAAGTATTTTTAAAATTATAAATTAATCACACTTCTTAATATTAAGCCGAATAAACAACCAAAATCAGTTCAACGGATATTGTCAGTTTTTTACGTGGATCAGAAAAAAAGCTAGTTTTCAATAAAAGTGACTTCCCACGTTGACGGAATTAAGCTACAAGAAGGTAATTGAAATGTAGCACAAGAGAAGAATTATATCCTGAACATTTATGTGTTAAATACAGTAAAAATTAATATTGAATTTTCACTTGTATTTTTTTTTGCCAACCTTATATCTTGCTACGAAAACTGCACGTTGATAACGACCATTAGTCATAATACTTAGGCCAATTAAGTAGCCGTTACCTTAAACATTTATACATTACACCTCTCAAATTAATTACTGTCGTCTACTAACTGTCTTGTACTTGCACTACAAGGGTTTTAATAAAGACACCGGGTACTTAGAACCTAGCTTGCCTTTAATACCCTTAATTATAAACCGTATTCTGCAAGCATAACCCTGTGTAATTACCTATAACAAAAGGCTTAAGCAACATCTTTAAAGTGTACAAAGCGTATAATTCAATATTGTTTATTGTTCCACTGAGTTGAACCACTTGAGCTTGCTACAATAAAACAAGACGTTTATAGGCTTGCTTCTCCTCCAACGAACACGATTGGCTGCGAGTGGACTGGTAATGAAACGATCAATTCGACATTTTAATTAAATAACAAGTATCATTACGAGGGAAAGTTTCCAAGAAAATACAAATGTTGATTGAGTCTTTACGACTCGTGTACTTTAATCCGCGAATTAGAATTTCACGAACTATCACAAAGGCTTACACATAATGTACTTTGAGATGAAAATTTCATGGTATGGCGATTTAATGATTTCAAGATATTTGTTTACTTTCTGTATTCTTACTCGTAGAAAAAGTATTGTATACAATCATTACTTAGGCATTTATACTTTCAATGCCGCAGAAAACCTTTTTTAAATAAGGCAGTTTTGGTATTTTCGTACCTACTCAGAATCACGCACGTGATGATTTTAGCTGGACGTTGTTATGTTATGACGTTCAGTGACGTGTGAAATTGTATGGTTCATCACACTGTTGGTATTTATATCACGTCAATCGGACCAATGGCAAGCCTTGTAGCCTCAATGACCACGACTAGACTGAGAGATGTCTACAAAATAACAGCAAAAAGACGGCGTCTGCTCGAACTGACACGCCAAATAGAACCGAGCCAATCGGCGTCTTGTTAGCTCTTATTGAGTCGACGCAAAGCTCTTTTAATCGGCTTAAGCCGAATACCCGTCGATAGACGTGTAGAGCCGCTGAAACTCCTATATGAGGTAATCGGCCTCTAGGTTGACAAAACATATGCGATCTTCTGATTTTGCAGAGGCCCAACAGTGATAGTCCTTATCTACCTACCATCAGGAGGATCTTGCTAGTTAGTCTAGTCACCCTATTGCACAAAAAAGTCCCTGTTTTTTTTTCCAGTGTAAAAATCGAAACAAAACAAGCGCACTACAAAAAGAAACGTCCAGCGAGACATTTTATCGATTTTGTCTCTTTCATCGGATACAATTTAAAGGCCAGGTTTACATTACGATCACTTACGCTTGATTGAAAAGGTTTCTTAGTATGCGACAGGCCTCTCTATTTATAGAAGAATAATAGAAGGGACAGCTTTAACATCAATCGTTATCGTCGTCACAAGAACTACCGTCAAACGAAAGGTTGTAAGACAAAAATGGTTCATCATCATCATTTCAGCCGAAAGACGTCCACTGCTAAACATAGGCTTCCCCCAAGGCTCGCCAAACAGATCGGCCCTGCGCCATCTGCATCCAACGCGTTCCCGCTACCTTCACCAGGTCGTCGTTCCATCTTGTTGGAGGCCTACCTACTCTGCGTCTTCCGGTCCGCGGACGCCTCTCGAGAACCTTTCGGCCCCATCGGCCGTCAGTTCTACGGGCGATGTGCCCTGCCCATTGCCACTTAAGTCTAGCGATTCTTCGAGCTATGTCAAAAATGGTTGAAGGCATATAATATACCAGCTATATCCCGCGGCGTCGTCCGTGTTAGAAATCCATGAAAAAAGGTTAAGGGTAACATTTCTTGGAATACTCATCAAATGTTTGGAATCCTCAATATAATATATATATGGATTCTATAGAAAAAATACAAAATAAATTAATTAAACACTTGCAGTGAAAGGCTCAGCGGTCGGGCGCATCGTTCAGTGGCGACAGTATTGCTTCACTTCGGGATCGACGCACATCCAGAAATCAAATTCAATTGTACAATATTCTTTCGTATAGAACTGACTCCCCGTACTTGCTACCTACATAAAATATGTTTTAGAGTTCCTCGTATTAATTCAAGGCTCACTAACTGTTTGTTTTATATTCCGTTGACTCGTAGTAAATATGCTTCTAATACTTTTATATCCAGAGCTTGTAAAACATATAATAATTCATTTTTTGAACTAGATATTTTTAATCTTTCACTTAGCAGGTTTAAAGGTGCTCTGTCAAAACTTTAGATTTATACATACTTAGACATACTATTTATTTAACGCCCGATTCACTTTTTCTCATTTTTGGCTGTTTGTATTTTTACATGTTATTTCATTAGCATAAATTAACTGTGGCATATTTGCTGGCCTATGTATTACATAAGTTTTTCTTTAAGTTCACTCATTATATTGTGCCGTTTTTTGCCCAAATAGGTAAACATTAGGTAAACAATTATAATGCCAGTGCAAGCGCGGCGCGTACAGAGATGCCGTAGCGTACGGAGGGTAATCTCTTGCAATACGAAAGGTCCAAGGTCCGAGGCGCGAGGTGGCGGCTGGGTACGTATCCGCGCCCCCCGCGCTGTAGCGTCGATGCGGCCTAGTGATGCGGGCATCAGGCGCTTGGCCTTAACACAATTCACTATCTTTGTCCATCTACGCCAAGTTTCATTTGAGTCCATTCAGCTGTTATACCTACCGTGAATAACAAAAAACACTCAAAAATTCTCATACATATTCTTTAAACATGAAACTACCGTGAGACTCACTCATAGTGAAAATAAATGGATCACTCACGTCTTAAAACGAGTTTAACTCGACATGTTTGGCATGCGCGTTTGGCAGCCGCCGTGACGTGCGACTCCGAGAGGAAGGGCTACGAATTAGCCCGAAACATGTCGAGTTAAACTCGTTTTAAGACGTGAGTGATCCGTTTATTTTCACTAATAGGATTCTTGTTTTTATAAAGGAAGCTCGGTACTTATAAGTTTTACTTTGCATCAAATACCTACTCTGGCCTAGGCTTATACTTACCATGAATTTCAATTTTCGAACTTCGTATCGCCATTCCATTCACGCTAATGGTATTAAACAGAAGAGTGAAAGGGACAGCACAATGCAAACTTTGAATTTCGAATTTCATAGTAGCCCCCTGAACTGACTATAGCTCTTGGAATACTACGGATAGAGAGCAAACCAGACAAAGCACGAACCCTCGCCCTTCCTGCCCAAATTGGATTAATTACTAGACATGCGAGCCTGCCCTCTGGCTACAGTGTCGTGCAACTATACTCGAATTAGATTTCATGTCGGGTATCAGTGTACTCTATTTCATATCCAGTGAGGTAATACTGGGTATTTATATAAGTTTGGATTAAGTCAAGTACGGCAAAAGACTGATTGCAATTTTTACAAACTTTTTAAAAGCTTTTATTTAACTTGCAATGTGAGTCGTTTTCAAAAAAGTGTATAGCTTGTCTAGTTTAAAATGACGCGCCCACCACCGCACTCACGCACAGGATTCGAAACTCAATTCAAGCTACAATAGACTCTATTGTAGCTCAAATTGAGCTCCAAATCCCGTGCGTAAACGCGATGGTGGGGCGCGTCATTTCAAACTAGACAAGCTCTCAGTTAAGGGACTTAATAAAAACAAAACTTAATTGATTCCTTTGTGTGACGAAAGTTACCCAATATAGTTTGTATGACTAACTTTCGTAACACAAAGGAAGCGATCGTGGTTTTGTTTTCATTAAGCCCTTAACTATGTAGGTACATTTTTTTTGAAAACGACTCATGTATGTTTATTCGGGTGGAATCTTTCTACCTACCCTTCTACCAGATTTGTAGAATTGTATTTATTTTAGTTTAAGCCATCTAAAACCGGTTTTTATTGTACGGGAAAACCGAAAAATGTAGTTCTCTTAATTTTAGATATCACAAAGGAAGTATGATACAAGTTTTCATCTTCATCATCATCATCATCATTTCAGCCGAAAGACGTCCACTGCTGAACATAGGCCTCCCCCAAGGCTCGCCAAACAGATCGGCCCTGCGCCATCCGCATCCAATGCGTTCCAGCTACCTTAACCAGGTCGTCGTTCCATCTTGTTGGAGGCCTACCTACACTGCGTCTTCCGGTCCGCGGACGCCACTCGAGAACCTTTCGGCCCCATCGGCCGTCAGTTCTACGGGCGATGTGCCCTGCCCACTGCCACTTAAGTCTAGCGATTCTTCGAGCTATGTCCGTGACTTTAGTTCTTGCGCGGATTTCATCATTTCTAATGCGATCCCGCAGAGAAACTCCAAGCATAGCCCTCTCCATCGCCCTCTGAGTGACCTTGAGCTTCCTTATAAGACCCATCGTTAGCGGCCACGTCTCAGTGCCATAAGTCATCACTGGCAACACACACTGGTCAAAGACATTTGACCTGAGACACTGCGGTATATCGGATGACTCTTTCTATTAAGTTTTCATCTTGCCTCAAATATTTAGTAAGATATACTTAAAAATGCAAATTTTTTATCATCTCTGTGACCATAATTTCTAGGAATATTAAAAAAAACGAACAAAATTGGTAAACAAGGAAAAAAAACTTAATCTAAACCTAAGAACTTGTAGGTATTTATAAATATCACTCAACTCTCTAGCTATCTCGGTTCCCGAGATACAGCCTGGTGACAGACGGACGGACGGACGAACGGACGGACGGACGAACGGACGGACGGACAGCGGAGCCTCAGTAATAGGGTTTCCGTTTTACCCTTTGGGTACGGAACCCTAAAAACGGTGCGGATACGATGCGTCACTGCGATTTCATAACGTCTCCGTATTTTAAGAAGCGGTTTGGCCGAACCTTTAACGTTGATTTTAGTGTTTAGAGGATTTGCGATTCATGACTACTTTCGCCCCACCAAAGGCCGTGCGGTGCGCTCGTCGACAGAGTCACGTATCCTCAAATAGAAAACTTTAATAACAGCCCATTTTACACTAAAAGGGTTTGATGGTACTAAACATAAACTGCGAATGAATAACCGACGATAAAAGCGTCCCACATCACACGGTGTTGTAAGCGAGCGAGCGAACTGGCGCGGACCAATGGGCTGCTTCTATTTTCGGAAAGAGCTAATGAATATGTTTATTTATTAGTGCTTAAACGAGGCGTGCACACTTGTAATTTGTAACGGTACTTAATGGTGGTACGAATGACACATTTAAAAAACGTATTTACGGAAATGCATCGTTTACTTATGACAAATTTCGGTCATTATTTTTTCTAGTCAGAGTCACATGCAAGTTACGATCCGGCAAGTTATGTTGTAATCTGCTCTATTGTTTGATCAAATACAGGTATTAAAAATCAATCTTTGGGGACTATACTCTTTTGAACTTAGGTTTTAGAATTCATAGGTTACCTTAGACGGCTTAGACTGGTGATAACCCATCGATATTTTTTGATATAACCAATAGACGCCGATATACTATTTATCGTGGTTGGTGGATGTAGCGAACCATTTCGAATCACCCAATCACACCATTATTAGGTGTGAATATCCATCTTTGTGTGGGTTACTCTCAGCACTACTCAAATACTAAAAAAAACCGTGGTGGCCTAGCGGTTTCCTATGGCCTCTCAAGCAGAGGGTCGTGGGTTCAAATCCCGACTCGAACCTGAGAGAGAGAGAGAGAGAGAGAGAGATGTTTATTTACACATATTCGATACACAGGAAATAAAATTGACATGAAATGATACAAATAAAAATCATCGAATAGTATAAATTGGACACACTCAGCACAATGTACCTCTGAGTTATTCGGAATTTATGTGCGAAATTACATTTCAAATTTACCATGAGCTTTACGGTGAAGGAAAACCGCGAGGGCCCGCGCGGGAACTACGGTACAAGCCCTCTCATTCTGAGAGGAGGCCTGTGCCCTGCAGTGGGACGTATATAGGCTGGAATGATGATGATGATGACTACTCAAATGCAACGAAAGATTAATTCGTCCGGTCTAGTGGTCGAATAATCCGAATGACAGCCGGACGCGTACTGGACACTTCCGGAATTGGAGTCAAATTGGCTTACGTGTCCGGCAGCGCGGCTTTGTATCGCTTGTATTGATCGTACTTACATACATAAAATTCATTTTCAATATGAGAATGTAATACACAATTTGATCGTTTTTAGCTATCCTCGCGGCGTATGGTCTGTTTGTAGCAGTGTAAATAATTAATTATCTAAGACCCTTATTCCTAGTGAACCGGAGATGTCCTTTACCGTGGAAAATACACAAACATCCCTAAATTATCTAAAAGCAGTCGTTTTTGCAAACTAAGATTTTACAAACAAAAACTTGAACCTTTGCTTGCCTTATAGTCACGGAAAATTCGAACATATTAATAGAGAGCTAGAGAATTAAATTAATTAAATAGATTACTATTTGTAAATGAGAAAGTCCAATTTCGAATGAAGAGATTAAAATTCGACTCGCAGAGTCATAGAAACAGACAATTTGCTTACATGGGAATAGAAGTTCGACAAAAGATAACGAAAAACAAACTTTGCTCTTTTTAAGGTGAAAACTTACTTTAAGTAGGAAACGCTTTCCATTCTTTAAATACAATGGCAGCCAAGTATAATAAATCAAAATAGAATAATAAAAAAACAAATAATTTCCCCTCTTCATTTCAACTTTTGACACTGAACTTTTTAATTTGTCATGGATTTATTTATTTTTACCGTTGCTGTATTTTTACCGTAGCGTTGCTGTATATTTTTGTTAACATTTTTGTTGTTCTGAATTAGTATGAATTTCTATCGCATTTTCGTTCTTCAGAATAACATTAAATAACATGGCTTATAAAGAAACAGCAGTTTAATTTTATTATGTGTATGTTAACAAAACAAGGTCCCATTTAGCCTACTAGTAAGTTATCAGTCGCTTTGCTGCCTGATTGTTCAAGATGCTTGCCATTTTGATGTTTATTGAAAAAATACACTAAACATTATTCTAAGCCACCTGTTGAAGAATGTTTTGCGATATCCGCCTTCCTGCACCCTAACGTTGTTCAAGGATCTATGAAAGATCGAAAACAAGTTACCTAACATTTACATCAGAGATCAACGTAACATATCCCATCCGACGGTAGAATTTGGAATCAAATGAGACATGTCACACGCACTTGTGATACGTAATCCAGTTGAGTTGGGATTGGAAGGTTCTCGAGGAACCTTTGTAAACTATCGCTTGATTTTCCTCTCCAAATATGTACGTAGTGCGATTGAGGACAGTAACACATCATTACCTTGAAGGGTAAACTGGGGTGTTGTAAGTAAAGCGCTATCGGATTATCTGTTCCAATATCGGTGTCGGATCAGTGCTAATAGCAGGAATGCGGCTGTGCAAAGAGAATCTCAATCTCTAAGCCTATTCTACGTAACGTACCTTTGAGTCGTTCGTAAATAATTAAATAATAATTGCAATTAGTTACTTTTTTCTCTACACAAATCCAACGCTCAACAGGAACGTAAATAATTAATAAAATTTAAAAAGAATAGTGCAAGAAATCAGTAATAGTAATATAATGTTACTGTCGCAGAAACTATAAATTAGACGAGCATGTTTGGATGTTGATCGTGTAACCTACAGATTTTAGGTTTCAATTTCAGAGAAAATTCCTATCGAAGTGATTCAATACAAGACATCAAAATGCGTGTAGTTTGAAAAACTCGCGCGGGTAAACGAACGTGATACTTACCCTATACTTCAGTCGAGTCGTGACCACGGCTGCTGAAACGTCGAGGTAATCATAGCAATTATTAGTTCGTGATTAAGTCCCGAAAATGATTAGTTATGAACAAGCGTTTTCCAGAGGTTTTCGAGTGGCGTCCATGAACCGGAAGACTCGGTGTAGGTAGGCCTCCAACGAGATGGACGACCTGGTTAAGGTTGCGGGATCGCGTTGCATGCGGATGGCACGGGACCGATCTGTTTGGCGGGCCTTGGGGGAGGCCTATGTTCAGCAGTGGAAGTCTTTCGGATGAAATTTCGAAAATGATGTTTTCCAGAGAAAAGAACAATCAAGATAGATCGTTTTTTCGCCCCGGAATACCAAATTTCATCAAAATTGTAAAATCGTCTCGGATATCCCTGAAATAAATTAAATGCCCGTTTAAAGGCACAAAAGACAAAGAAAAAGACAAGGCTTTGCTCGCACTAAAACTCGAAAACACGCTTTTTCTCAGAGATGAGACCAAGTTAGATCGATTTATCGCCCCCGAAACCCCCTGCATAACTACTAAAATTCATTGAAATCTTTTAAGTAGGTAGGTAGTTTTTAGGTAGGTAGGTAGGTATTATATTAGATTAGATAGATTAGGCATCTGGAGTATTGCATTGTATGGAAGTGAGACGTAGACTATGACTCAACGGGACAGAGAAAGGCTATATAGAAGCCTTTGAGATGTGGTGTTGGAGGAGGATGGAAAGAATTAGTTGGAAAGAAAAGAAAACCAACGAAGAGGTTCTTAAAATGGTCAAAGAAAAAATAGTGTTACTGGAGACCATAAATTGTAGAAGGGGACACTTGATACGACACGACCATTTGTTTTTAAAGCTGCTGGAAATAATAAAAGGACGACGAGGCAGAGGAAACTGACCTATTTTGACCAGGTGAAGGAGAAAGTGGGTGTCGTGTCGTATCAGGAAGTCAAACAGCTGGCCGAAGACCGTGTGGAGTGGAGGTTATTCCACAGAAAAGAGCATAGCTCTTAAATTAAAGAGGAAGAGAGATTAGATAGAGATTTAACTAACACTAAGACTTTTGTGGAACACGTAGATCCTAGTTTCCAATCGCTTTTCTCGTATCTTAGTTAGCGATTCATAGCAGCTAATACAAACATCAAACTAAAAGTTGCACCGCACCGTGTTGGCTCTCTCATCTGTTTGCCGCAACAAAGTTGCTTGCGAGTCTGTTTCTCGCAAACTGTTACGTTTCCCAGGATACTCGAGGGACTTGGAATTGCAAGCTTCCCGGTTGTTATTGATATTCCGGTTCACTTCAAATGTTCCACGTGAAATTCCGAGTCACTGCCTAAGTACCTGACAATAACAAACATAGCAAAAAAATAAATATTTAGGTAAGAGGCGTTTTCAAAAATTTGTACACAATTAAGGGATTAATTAAAAACAAAATTTAATTAATTATTTTTGTGTAACGTAGTCACCCATATACTTTGTATGACTAACTTTCGTTACACAAAAATAGCGATCGTGATTTTTATTTTGATTAAGCCGTTAATTATGTACAATTTTTTTGAAAACGACCAGTAAATCGGTTCAGACGATCACGCTAATTTGCAATAAACAGATTAAATTTAAATTTTTTTTTACATGTGACGCCGTGCCCTAGGAAAATAAGGATTCATTTTTATTCAAGGGTGGCAACGGGGCCCTATTACTGAAACTCCGCTGTCTGTCTTACTGCCTGTCTGTCCGTCAGTCTGTCATAGGGCTGTATCTCTTGAACCGTAATAGCTAGACACTTGAAATTTTTACCGATTATGTAGTACGGTGGCCGCTATAACAACAAATAGTAAAAATAAAATAAAGTAAAAATTAAAAAGGGTCGTCACTCGTCACACAAGAAACGTGTTTTTTTAGCGTTATTCTCTAAGCAACGCGAGCGTCGTTCGGATGTTTACCTAAATACCTATAAGTTTGCGATTTTAGTGCTTTATTTCGACGATTTTTTTACTGAACTGTTTTTAAACATTGTACAGACAACCTTTAATATACGAGTCCGACTCGCATTTGACCGGTTTTTATATAGGTATATAGATGTCAATTAAGTAAAGGTACAATCTACACCTTGTCGAGAGGTGGAAGAAAAGATTTTAATGATGAATACAATTCTGTTAAACACAAAGTGAAACCAAACCAAACAATTGTTTCCCACTAACAATCGACATTCACGTGGTCATTTTTAGTATTTTCAAAGATTTCTCATCCTTACTGTTTTCCTTCGTTATTGAAATAACATTCATTCCCGTCTAATATTTTCCTTCTATTTTCCATTTTCATTCTACAACAGGAAGTATCGTTTCACAGTATTATTCTAATTGCAAAGATACCTATTACTTGAACATAAAAAAAAGTCATTGTTGGAAAGAAATTGTGTTTGACGCGACTCAATTGCAGATAAATGGTGACATTCAAATGTATCGCGCGACTGGTGTCTTGCATTACCTACTAAATTATTCTTGTGTAACTTTTAGTGAGTTTTTCTATCCTACTTAAAATCTACAGTAGCCATAATAATATTTTCTCTAATCCCTCTTGTAATTATTTTTACTGAAACGTTTTCTCAAAGATTTATAAACAACGGGAAAATAATAAATACTTTTGTACAGTTCACTACGTAAATAAAAGCTGAAAGCTGCCATTGTATTTTTAATTATCCCGAAACGTTAAATATCCTCCTCGTCCCGGGAATTCCGCATTGAAACTCATTAAATATTCTTCTTTGAAACGGAATAAAACATCATACTTTGCTAGCACAAATAGCGGATATTAAAAACCTTTTTTGGTACAGATATCGGACTTAAGTGAGCAGGCAGGATCTCATAATATTCAATTTTCACTGCTAAGCGTGACAATTTATTTTTATCAAAAAATTTGTTCCTACTGAGGAAACTATATCAAGTCAAAGTTTTTGAAGTGAAATTTCTAACGCGACTTTCAACAAGGTCGCGTTAAATGTTTAACGCTACCATGGAGGGGGTATGAAAGCATTAGTATATGTACTGCCGAAGCAAGTAATCTCGCATTGTATTTATACTAACGGATGTTAAAAACTTCGACAGTGCGATGCAGAACTCATACTGTCTGTGCAAATTTGTATGAGACTTGATAATAGCGCCAACTAGTGAGTAATTTAAACACAAAGATGCATAAGTAAATTTAGTTCTTTAAGTTATTGCAATAAGGTTCATATTTATGTATAAGTGAGGCCACACGAGCGTAATTCTGTGAGTCGTGAGCGGCAGAATTTCGGTTCGCGCCATACAATATGCGGGCCATCACGTGACACAATGTATGGCGCAACCGAAATTCTGCCGCTCACAACTCACAAAATTACGCTCGTGTGGCCTCACCCATAGTGCCTTTTTCATTTCCACATTACGAAGTTTCACTTCTTCCGCCGCGGAGGAACTGCACGCACGATTTTTTTTTAGAATACATTAAGTACAGTCACCAGCATTAATATCTGCCACAACAGAGCGTGCAAAATTATCTGACACGTCCTTCCGGCCCTAGAAATAGAGTCGTATCAGATATTTATGCACGCTTGTTGTGTCAGATATTGGTGCTGGTGACTGTACCTAGGTATAAAACATATTTGACATTTGATACGAGATCTTGTGATTCTTGTGGGAGGTAGCTATCTACCAGAGGTATCTACAGTTGAGTAAAAAAATTTTTACATCAAGCTTCTTTATTTGACATTGTTGTTTGTTACTTTAGGGTGAGGTTCCACTGGTGCGTTGCGTTGCGTCGCATCATCGCATCGAATCAACGCGTTGTATGCCACACCTTCGGTGCGTCGACGCACGACAAAAATGTAGTGTTTGAGACAGCGCAGCGGTATCTACCCTCGCCCCTGTTTTGTCTCTTGTCCATCGAACCGTTGAATTATCAGGAACTATCAGGACATGCATTATTATAATTATGTCGTACATTCCCTGACGTACAATAACCGCATACCATCTAATATGACGAGTCGCATTACCTATGATTTGTGCTAATTTTATGTTAAATTCACATTGAAAGAAACTTGCGTGATATTCAGCTAATAGAGTTTCAAACGGTAGGTTGTGTTGTGTATTGTTAATAATAGTTGGTTCTGTGTGACATATCTCACTCCTAGATCAAGAGTCTCGACTCAAAATAATCGACTATTGAATTGAGACCCTCCTGAGAGTAGATGAAGTCTAAATTAGAATGGGGATTATTTTGAGTTAGTCGACTCTTTATCTAGGTGTGCGATATGTGGATTTTGTAATAAAGGTATACGTCGCACAGACAACTGTTTTTCACGTGTGGTCGTGGAACGGCAATGTGATTGGTTAAGATTTTAGTTTCGTATCTTTGTGAATTTAGCTATTGCGGTTGGGTATTAAGTAATTTGAAAGAGTTAAAAAAATGTAATTATTTTATGACGAGAATTAGAATTTGACGCAACGCACCCCCTCCCCCCCATCAGTGTGGCATGTTATAAAAAATATGCGTAAAACTTTGCAGCGTCAACGTTGCGACGACGCAACGCACCAGAGCCTCACTCTTACTCCAAGTTCCCGGTTATCTAAACTGGGAAAGCCTTCAAAAATACAGCCACCCGTTTGGAATTTTTATTATGTTACTCTTTGACTATACTTATCGGATGTTCGTTGATGAAAACCCTTTGAAAAATTCATTAGAAGGTTCAAAGAACTCATCAAATATTCCAATACAGTCTCATAATAAAGTGATTTTTCAAATAATTTATCACAAAGTTTAAGAAGGGATTTAAAAAAAATCTTACCCAGTTGAAAAAACATTGCTCATTTTTATGTTAGAGATTGTTCTAGGAATCTGTTTTGGCTCTCGTCCAGGCAGGTAATATGAAAGATAAACATTAACGAAGTCTTTGATATTTACCTAGTCGACGTAAATGTTTAATTAGACATTTCATCTGAGAATAATTTTGTAAATTGTGAAATCTGAGAAATATCTTTCTGGGTTCAAAGAACCGTAATGTAAAAATTTGAAATCTGAACCGCTAAGTCTAGCTAGAGACTTCATCCTACAACGAAAATGAAGACTACGATGCAATTTTTGCGAACTCCCGTGGGAATTTAGTAGGAAGTTCTATTGCAATTTGCTCCGACTGCAATACGACTGCATTACAACCGTGCAGCTACTGCACTGGCTACTGGACTGCACGGCAACTGCAAGCTGACTGCGCAGTCAGTTTGCAGTTTTGATGCAGTTAAATCAACTGTATCAGAACTGCACTCGGACTGCCATTTTGCAGCTGGGATGCAGTTCAAATACTTTTCGGCTGTAATTATCCGACTTGACTCCAAGCACAACGCATTTTTGTATCATAGCACTTATTCTGTAGACTTTTGCGTTTGTCAGTCGTTGTAGAGTTCGAACCGTAGCGGAACTAATTTGAGTTCAACGGCAAAGTACGAGATTCAGTGCCAGTATCAAAGTGAATCCGTTTTCGTGGGGTACAAGTGAGAAGATTGCAGCGTCATCCAAAAATACCGTTCATGTGCCCTCTAGTGACTGACGTAGGTACTAAATCTTTTGAATGAACGTGCGACTGAACATACGTCAGACCTCTCCAACAGTATTTGTAAAAAATAGTCGCAGGTATTTTCGGATTTAACTCGTTACACTTATTATCGAGTTTACTGAGTCACCTTGCCTCGAATTCGTACAGCATGTATACGGTTTGCTTCCAGTGAGATCGGTTCCTTGCCATAGTCTGCCAACTTAACAGGCCTATGCCAACTTTCTTCATGTACTTACCGCTTTAGCGTGTCTTTGTAGCGCAACATATGACCGTTTCAATAATGTTACATGCATAAGGGTTTAGTGAAAAATTTCTTATTTGAAGTCGATTAAAAGTACGAATAGCTTGAATCCCTCATTTGATTGCATTAATTGTCACGCTTGATTTTCGTAACTTACGCCAACCGCCCTTTACAAGCTCTAGTTTGTTTGTCTGCCTTAACGCGCATGTAATAAGAGTTATAATCGTGCATATTATGTCGGTCCACTGCACGCAAATTAAAAGCGCAGATATAGTAGTTAGTGAGACACTTTTAAATATAAAATGCACTTCATAGGGTTCTGTACCCAAAGGGTGCCTACTACTGAGACTCCGCTGTCTATCCGTCCGTCCGCCTGTCTCAGTGGGTCTTTATTCTATTGAAATTTTCAAGACTGATTTTGGTGACTGGTATATTATTATTCCTTCTTGAAAGACATCACAATTATCATCAGATTGTTCTGTTATCAAATAATGAATACAATAGATATAGTACCTAAGATCAACTTTTCATTTCAATTACTAACTTCTAGACCCGGTAGAATCGTCGCTTGGAGCTCCACGAGGCAATTAAGCAGTTTAAATCACAATTTAACAATGTTGAATGCTGTCGTACCAAATTCTAGTTTAGTAACTAGTTTACTTACTGGTAAAATTAAACCACTATTGTATCTATAATTATGTTCTGATGTTATCGTCCCAAAATACAAGATATCACTGGCAGAGTTTCATAGGAATCGTAATCAGAGGAATATATTTGGTGAGTGCTCAGCTCATAAACTTGAGGGCATACTTAATAGTCAAATGCGTAGACGCTTGCGTTCTTATTCACCATCTAATTCTATCTTCATTCTTTTCTCAGAAAGATGCAATAAAAACAATTGTGATTCCGAGTGCGTGAAATAATATGGCCCTATATAGACAAATAGTCAACAAAACATATAGTCTTCTAATAGGCTTAGCTAACCTTACCGCTTTTTTTCTGGTCGGTCATTTTGGTTCCCGTCGATTACGGAACGAATTCACATTTCGAAAATCGGTTAGGTACTTACAACATTTTTAAGTCCCTAGTTTTCTTCAACAACAAGATTAGAAAATCATCGCTCGAAGCGACAAAAAAGAACTTTTATTGTACACACATCTTATACAAGAGAGACAGAAGAATATGAAATAGGTAGTTGTTTCCTGTAACCTTCATCAAACGATTTGCTTTTCTCGCATACGGCTACTATTAAATGTACCTATATGTCATAGCCGTATGCTTTGATGTGAAAGGAACAATCAGCTTCAGGTTTATAAAGTGGATAAATTACATGACTGGGACAGTACACAGGTAGTCTTCATTCCGGGAAGTTGCACTGTTGCCCAGGGGACGGAGGAAGCGAAGGAAAGAACAAAGCGAAAACGTACAATACATAAAGATAAGATGTCTATACATCTACTATGTTTTATATTGCAGAACAGCACATAGACTAGCAGTGGATAGGACTTATGCCTTTATGTATTTTTCTATAAATAAGCACGCGACGTAGATACGTTAAATCTCATTCTGTCTGGAGACTATAGCGCTCCACTCAGAGACGTCAATTACCAGTGCGGATACCGAATTAATTATTTTTCGGGGGTACAACTAACGAGAGTCATTTGTTCTGAGATTTGGCCGTAAAGAGCCAAAGCAAACAAATTCTAAATTATACACCGAATGGCTCGAATATTATACTACTGTATCAGCAAGTTTCTTGTTTTGTTTTCAATAAGTTGGCTGGAAACAGCCAGCGAAGCTACAAACAATAAAGCGTATGTTTTCAGTTTATTTGGAGAAAGTTAAATAATAAATTAATTCAGTTCTTTTAGAATTTAATGTAAATATTTCTTTGATAATGGAAAGAGAGTTTGTATAAGATTTACTCATAAAATACTTATCAAATTATTCTTATTGTGTATCTACTTAGTACTTACGAATATAATTTTCACGCTCTGCGAGATCTCGCCGCGGAGGGTTTTGGCACTCATGGACTATACGCGTGCGCGAGAGCTCATGATAGCAGCGGCCCAGAGGTTTGAAGGGTGGGCGCTTGCTGTTATTTAGTGGAATTTTGGTCCCATAGCCTTACTCTAGTAGAAACTGAAATCGGGGCATCTATCCTGGAATTACCCTATAGGCTAGGATGATGATGATGATGATGAGCTGGACTTCGCTGACTTACAAGATTCGATATAAAAAACATACTTTACAAACAGTGCAAGAAAATACGACGTATTGCTTCCACTTATGCCCGATGTTTTGTATAGCGCACGACTGCAGTTTAATTAAGGCGGCCAGGGCGGGTCAACTGCGGTCCGCTAGAGACGAACAAATATGAGCCACTTATTGGAAATCGATGAACACTGGGATATTCGATAACAACCTGGGTGTTTATTAACTAATTAGGATCAAGTGACGGACGATTGCTGACACTAATTAGTGACGCAATTTGTGTTTACATCCATCATATTATGAAATTTGATCAACATCCCAGCCTATCCACCCATCCCCCGTCCCACTGCTGTATAGTTCCCATGTGGGCCCAGTGCGGATTGGGAACTTCACACACGCCATTGAATTTCATCGCAATTGCTAAGCTATAGTCCGACAAGCTCGTGCGCGGCTCTCCGCAGAACCCTGTTGCAGTCAGCATTTGCCGCACTTATTAAAAACAGTCTCGTTAAGGACAGCAGAGGCTCCCTGCGACAAGGTTCCGCCGAGCGCCGCTTCGCTTGTCAAGGTATAGTGGCTTCTCAAGATGTTTTCGCACATAAATTTCGAATACCTAACTATAAATTTTAAAATTTAAAAACCCCAATGCAATTTGGTCACGCATACGAGTATGTTTGAAAATAAAGTAAATGACAATTATGCGTCTAAGACCCCTTCCGCAGCTAGCAAAAGAGCTGATAACTTGGAAATGGCTGAACCAATTTTGATGAAAAATGTCTAAGAACCATCGCCAAGAAACACGCTTTCAAAAAAAAATCGCTTCCAAATCGGTTCACCCGTTTAAGTGCTATGATGCCGCAGACAGACAGACAACACACATAGCGGTCAAACTTATAACACCCCTCTTTTTGTGTCGGGGGTTAAAAACACAGAGGTGCGAGCCTGGCCTCAGACCCACGACCCTCTGCTTGAGAGACCTCACTCTGCTACCACGGCTTTTTCAATTAAATAATAAACAATAAAAATATTATAAATACGAGTTCAAGACACAGTGACTGAAATTAACTGAAAAATGCGTGCATGAGTGTGTGTTTGTTACTCTGTCACACTAAAACGGCTGGACAGAATTGCACAGAATTTGGCATGGAGATAGGTGGATCTTTGGATAAACACATTGGCTACTTTTTATCACGATATTCTTACGGGATTGGGATAAAATTTTACAATCTTAACTGCTAGGTTGAGATATGAAATGGCGTTTTTATACAAAGAATTCCCCGCTGGTGCCAAAAATACCACGTCCCCAAAATAACATATTTTTCAAAATACTACATTATCTATTATTACATTCTCATTACCAGATGGCCAAGATAAGACATTCCACCAAAAAAAAACAATTCCTCTAATATACTAGGTGGCCAGATAACGCTGCCTAAAAGTTCATTACTCCTCAAGTATTATGTTATCTCAAGTTTAAAAACGACTGTCGCTAAATATATGAACATTATCGCTGAATCAACTTTACGTAAAAAAGCGTTAAGTACAAAAATGGTTGCCAAAGGTTCTTTACCTTTTCGTAGCAATGAACTTTTAGGCAGCGTTATCTGGCTGGCACCTAGTAATCTTCGATTTTGTAATGTGGTGCAATGAGAATCTGGTAAGCTAGAAAACTGTGGTAAATGGGCCAATCAACTTTTAAACCGACGTTTTCATCGTACTTCCAACAAGATATTTCACGGTTTAATAGGTTAAACTTACGTAGGATGGCATGTATTCATGCTATTTATCTATTAAATTACAGAAAAAACGTGTTTACTTACAAAAATCTGCAATTGTTTGAGAAATGTCGCGGACAGATTAGTGTTGGTTTAAAAGTTGATTGGCCCAAATAGGTAATGTAGTATTTTGAAAAATCTGGTATTTTGCGGAATTCGCGACGAATTCTTAGTACGTACATACGAATATTTAGTAAATAAAGTACCTATGTAAACAAAACAAAACAAAAATAAAAATTCGAGACTCTTAAAATCCAAATTTTAATCCGTTACTTCGCATCGCATTTTGAATAATCAAGTATAAGAAAGTGATGCACACTATTGCACACTCTCGCTTTTCATGTGAACGACAGAGATGCGATGATGAAAGACGGAAAAAGTACCCGCATTATAATATCTATAGTCCGACAAGCTCGCTCTCCGCGGAACTCTGTCGCAGTCAGCATTTGCCGCTCTTATTAAAAACCATCTCGTTAAGGACAGCAGAAGCTCCCTGCGACAAGGTTCCGCCGAGCGCCGCGCACGAGATTGTCAAGGTATAAAGGAAGGATAAGCTTGAGCACATATATTAGAGTCTCAGGCACGGAGGGTAGAGTAAAATCTTTAACATTTTAAGCTCCTTCCGGAAACTCGAAGGGTTCCATTGTAACTGGTATTACAACAGCGTTATACTTTTGGTCAGCTCTTACCTTTTTAGAGTTCCGTACAGGGAGAACTTTTTTTCAACCAATATAGGCTTGCGTTTGACCACAATCACGCCTGATGGAAAGCGAAGATGAGGCCTACGCTGCCGTGTCATGACATGACAAAACACTGTATCTAAAAAACACCTATTTTTCAGATTTTTTTTTTTTAATTGCAAAAAACTTTTGCTTTTTTTAATTGGCTACTACAGAACAGTGAATATTGATCTGATTGTAATAAAATTTGGGCAAATCACGGATAATGTGCTACTAGTAGTGGACGAAGAAAAATAATATTATTTTTTTTACTTTTTACATGAATTTTCAAGCAAAAACGTGTTATGTTGTAATGTGCTTTATCAATAATATATGAGAGTTGCTATAACAAAACACTGTAACGTGATACTTAATGACATTATACTCATATGTAAATGCTACTTTAAATTTAATTTAGTTATATATTGCTAACATCACAATTCATAAAACTAACATTCTCATCTTAATATATTTCTTTTTCTTTCTTTCTTTCTTTCTTTAGTCTTTAGAAAGGATGATTACGAAGAAGTCCCAACTTATAATAAACAAGGACTTGGACTAATTTCTCGTGTGATTGTTGCTACAAAACACTGTAACTCTTGATAATATACTAAGAAAATGTGAGTTTGTTTTGGCAAAACACGGTATCTGGAGATAATACAGTGTTTAGTCTAATCAAGACCCTACATTTTAAGAGTTACAGTGTAAATTGCAATGACGTTTTTCAATGTTTTTGATAGAAAATCAGTTACTTTAAGCATGCATATATAGATTAGGGTCCGAATAGTTAATTTAACGGTGTTATCACAAAACACTGTAACTCGACTTACAGTGTTTTGTCATGACATGGCAGTACGATGGAGCACACTTGCCTAGTAAATGCTCATTCACCCTAGACTTGATTTAGGGGAATAAGCAGAAAGAAGGCTTTTATTGCGGATGACGTAAAAATGACGTCATTTCTGCCTTCTTATTACATTATATTATGTATTTGTATTGCCGCTACAACAACAAATAATCAAAATTAAATTTAATTAATAACGGGGTATCAATCAACCAATATAAAATGACCTTACACTGCATACATTTAGCTTAAAAGCAGCGGCCTACTAAAGCTGGATTCCTATAGATACAGTACAGTACAGCTGTTTAGCGACAGTAATAATATAGCATTAAATTAGTCATCCTTCGGGAACGGAACCCTAAAAGATAACTACGACATTTAATTTCCTTGCAAAAGTTTGCTTTTAGTTTAAAAATTAGTGGTTAGTGGTGGCTAGTAATTAGTGGTTGGACAGCTAGGTTAATGAAAGACGCCTGAAAAACGTTCTACTCTATTTTGTTGGTCATCCCAGCAAAATGTTTACAGTATAAAATTGGATTTTCGAGAAGATCCGATTATAAACCTGAAATCAACGTTTGCAATCAGAATGAAAGGGTTAGAAAGTATTGCGTTTCGTTGGAAAAAATACATTTTCTGCGTTCGATCTACGTACTTAAATAGAAAATTAAAAATGTCATCATCATCATCATCATTTCAGCCGAAAGACGTTCACTGCTGAACTTAGGCCTCCCCAAGGCTCGCCAAACAAATCTGTCCCGTGCCATCCGCATCCAACGCGATCCCGCAACCTTAACCAGGTCGTCGTTCCATCTTGTTGGAGGCCTACCTACACTGCGTCTTCCGGTCCGTAGACGCCACTCGTGAACCTTTTTGCCCCATCGGCCATCAATTATACGAGCGATGTGCCCTGCCCACTTCCACTTGAGTCTGGCGATTCTTCGAGCTATGTCGGTGACTTTAGTTCTTGCGCGGATTTCATCATTTCTAATGCGATCTCGCTGAGAAACTCCGAGCATAGCCCTCTCCATTGCCCTCTGAGTGACTTTGAGCTTCCTTATGAGGCCCATCGTAAAAATGTATTATTATATTATTAACTAGCCTTTACAGCTACTTTACTAGGCAGTTAAATTAAAACTCCGAGATTTTACCAAATTCCCGAGAAATAAATCGTGGTATTTACATGTAAGTGTAAGGTAACGCCAACAAACTGTTTCACAGTTTGGCGTTCTTTAAATGTATAGTTAATCAAAAAAATTAAACATTGTATAACGGCTCGGCAGTAGTTTGAGCAATGGCCTCTCAAGCAGAGGTTCATCAGTTCGAACCCAGGCTCTCATCTCTAACTTATGCAGACTTTACTTGCGAACCATTCGATCGAGAAAGGAAAAATCTTAGAAACAACTGTGGAGAAATTCAATGTTTTGTATGAAACTAAAAATGAACCGCGTGGTAACTATAGCCCAAACCCTTTAAATCTTAGTAGATGAAGATAATAATTCTGTCATCATCATTTTCGGTCTATATAGGTACCACTGTTGAGGACAGGCTTACTCCCAAAATTAAAGTAAATTAAAAATAAGTAATTTTAAATTAAATTTTCAGTTAGTACTGAACCACTGATCCTACCCAAATGTGCTTAGTGACTTATTATTATACTCAATACCGTCCATTTTCCGCGCCCTTACTTTCACTCAAAGCGCTTGTAAAACTCGATAAAATCGAAATTTAGGTATGACCGCACCAGTATTATTTAGCTCAGCTGTAGATTCAATTCTTTCATGAAATTAAGGATATCGAGATAAGTGAATTTACTATCGATTCGCGACGTTCATTTTCCTAAACTGATAAGCTGCCAACACGCCAAAATGGCGTCGCTATCTCCAAAATAAGGTCAGTTTCTGAATGACGCCCGTGAAATATAAAAAGCGGTAAAAATGTATGCTGAAGTTTAAATACGAGTGACGTAGTAAGTAAGGAAGAACCCCGCCCATTTTCTTAGGTAGTCAAAAATCAAATTTGAGCCATAATTTAGAACGATATACAACAGACTTACACCATTTTTAAGTGGGGGATCATCAGTAGTGAAAACGCACGTTTTTAACCAACTTCCAAAAAGAGAAGGTTCTTCATTCCACTGTTTTTCTTGAATATTTCAGCAGATGGGTTTATTTGACGGATCGTCTTTATAAGTTATTTACAGGATTTTTTAATATTTGCAAACGAAATACATTGATCGATGTTCAAAGAGTATCACGTTAAAGGTGTGAAGACATTCTAAGTTAAGTAATGTTCAGTCATATTTATTTGTAATAAATTAAAAACACTTAACGTAATTACAAAGACGCAGGTTAAAGGTAGTAACGACATAAAAATGTAAATTTTTCCGCGCAGTAGGTAAGTATTGAGCCCGTTCATTCGTTTGTTTAATTTGTACCGCCCGTGGGAAATTTACTAAACGTATAACGAAAAAATTTAATGCAAAAGAAAATTATTATGATAAACTAGCACTAACCCGCGGGTTCGCCTGTATTAGAAATCGATTAAAAAGAAGGTTACGGTAACATTCTTATAGCACTACGTTCGCTTGGACAACGCTGTCTATAAAGGATTGCAAAGATACTAGTAAACACGACATCTTGATAGCCGGGGTACTTTAACGTTCTTGGACAGCGCCCACGAAAACTCATTACGGGGATAATTAATATTCCATGTCTCAATCCAAATCTTTGTCCATCTCTTCACCCTCATCATGTTCGTAACTTTCTTCCATGGATTTCAAACATCGGCGAAATTGCGGATTAAAGCTAGTTTTAAATAATATAAATACTTTTAGTAGTCCTAAATTAGGTGTTGGTTAAAATGTCACCTAATTAACAGCTTGGAAGATTGCGGCCAAGCGAATTACAGCTAAGCGAGAGTTTGCGAAAACAATCAAACTTTGCCTTGGCGGAACCACCGACTGACCGCTGGGTGACGGATTCTTTGTGTTTGGAATAAAAATATTACCACGGTACGGGGAAGATAGTTTATGTAAGTTTAGGTAGAACTAAAAATAAGAGGAACAGGAATTTTACTGTTTATATTTTTCTTATGAAGTGGTAGCCAAGCAACTGCTATTTAAGTTTTGTTTTTAGTTTTAAGGACGGTAGCATTTAGTACATTGTGTATTAAGGGCGGTAAGTAAGGAATTACGATCGAGGCTCTAGTAGAAGCCCGAAGTCGAAGACTGAGGGCTTTTTGAGTCGAGGTTCGTAATTCCCGTACCGCCCGTGAAACATACAATATTTTTCATCACATTTTGCGAGTAAATAAATAAAAATATAGGGCAAAAAACTTGTTTATTAAAATTTATAGTAACTGTACAATTAGTAATATTAAGACAAACATTTTTTTCGGGGAGTCGTATTGTTTGAGACAAATTATGGACCACAGTGAAGACGGTTTGTATTTATTCGCCAATTCTCCAAAATACGCCAGCAAAACATTTTCAGAACACGAACTTGTTTTCAATTCGTTTCTCCATTTTATAAATTGATCGTATGCAGCTAGCTATATACCGCTCCTTAGACTTCTCCGGTAAAAGATTTTCGTTAATTGTTTTGGCTGCATGGGTAATATCTGGCGGTGTTGAATTTAAATCACACTCTTCGGACGACGACGACATTTTTTATAACTTTTACTTGACTGTCTTCAAATACAAAATGTAAATAATTATGAATTATAGCTTTAATACATCAAGTCAGAAGAACTATTATTGTTATTACGAAATACGTGAACTTTTTTTTAGGCGGATGGCGGGCTTTTTATCCGCACCACAGATTATAGAAATGTTTCGTTCAGAAACGTTAAGGACAAATGCGTATACAGCCATGACTCAGTGTAAAAAAAAAATAATATTGACGTTTTTATACAAAAAACTATTAAAATGGATTTTTAAGAGCATTACTTGAGTATTTAAGTAACATGCAATGAGATTGCAACGAAATTCCTGTTTAGATAATATTTAAAGACAATTTTTCAATTGCGAGCATATAAACTCCTTACTTAAACTCGGAACCTGCATGACTGTGTCAGTGCTATAAATTAAAAAAAATCACTTACCTACCAAGGGTTTCATGGTAAGAAAAAAGGTCGAGGGTTATATGGGACATTACGTTACGATCAAGTTAACCTGTATGTTTTGATACTGTTTACGTGCAAGTGTGATGAAAAGTTTATTTTTACATCGTGTGGCATATTTTTTAGTACTTGCTCTCGTTTGGTCTATCATAGATATCGCTCATTTTGCGCTAATAATAAATAGCTGAGACGAACGGTAAATAAGTTATTGGTTACATTTTTTATGGAAACTTTTCATGCAGACAGTAATTTTGTTGACTATACTTGCTGCGGCTCCACTAGGACGGTGACGAGCGGAGCGGAGAGATGACGTATAGGAACCAATCATATTGGTTGAAATCCACATCTCGTCTTCGATCCGCTTCAATGAAAACAATCAACCGGAGACAAGCGGAGCCTCAGTGGAATCACTTAACTCCTTTCACAGTTCTGCTCCACTCAACTCCGCTCGTCTCCGACTTAGTATAATCACTTAACTCCTTTCACAGCTCTGCTCCACTCAGCTCCGCTCGTCTCCGACTTAGTATAATCATTTAACTCCTTTCACAGCTATGCTCCACTCAGCTACGCTCGTCTCCGACTTAGTATAATCACTTAACTCCTTTCACAGCTATGCTCCACTCAGCTCCGCTCGTCTCCGACTTAGTATAATCACTTAATTCCTTTCACAGCTATGCTCCACTCAGCTCCGCTCGTCTCCGACTTAGTATAATCACTTAACTCCTTTCAAAGCTCTGCTCCACTCAGCTCCGCTCGTCTCCGACTTAGTATAATCACTTAACTCTTTTCACAGCTCTGCTCCACTCAGCTCCGCTCGTCTCCGCCTTAGTATAATCACTTAACTCCTTTCACAGCTCTGCTCCACTCAGCTCCGCTCGTCTCCGCCTTAGTATAATCACTTAACTCCTTTCACAGCTCTGCTCCACTCAGCTCCGCTCGTCTCCGACTTAGTATAATCACTTAACTCCTTTCACAGCTATGCTCCACTCAGCTACGCTCGTCTCCGACTTAGTATAATCACTTAACTCCTTTCACAGCTATGCTCCACTCAGCTCCGCTCGTCTCCGACTTAGTATAATCACTTAACTCCTTTCACAGCTCTGTTCCACTCAGCTCCGCTCGTCTCCGACTTAGTATAATCACTTAACTCTTTTCACAGCTCTGCTCCACTCAGCTCCGCTCGTCTCCGACTTAGTATAATCACTTAACTCCTTTCACAGCTCTGCTCCACTCAGCTCCGCTCGTCTCCGACTTAGTATAATCACTTAACTCTTTTCACAGCTCTGCTCCACTCAGCTCCGCTCGTCTCCGCCTTAGTATAATCACTTAACTCCTTTCACAGCTCTGCTCCACTCAGCTCCGCTCGTCTCCGCCTTAGTATAATCACTTAACTCCTTTCACAGCTCTGCTCCACTCAGCTCCGCTCGTCTTCGACTTAGTATAATCACTTAACTCCTTCCACAGCTCTGCTCCACTCAGCTCCGCTCGTCTCCGACTTAGTATAATCACTTAACTCTTTTCACAGCTCTGCTCCACTCAGCTCCGCTCGTCTCCGACTTAGTATAATCACTTAACTCCTTTCACAGCTATGCTCCACTCAGCTCCGCTCGTCTCCGACTTAGTATAATCACTTAACTCCTTTCACAGCTCTGTTCCACTCAGCTCCGCTCGTCTCCGACTTAGTATAATCACTTAACTCTTTTCACAGCTCTGCTCCACTCAGCTCCGCTCGTCTCCGACTTAGTATAATCACTTAACTCCTTTCACAGCTCTGCTCCACTCAGCTCCGCTCGTCTCCGACTTAGTATAATCACTTAACTCCTTTCACAGCTCTGCTCCACTCAGCTCCGCTCGTCTCCGACTTAGTATAATCACTTAACTCTTTTCACAGCTCTGCTCCACTCAGCTCCGCTCGTCTCCGCCTTAGTATAATCACTTAACTCCTTTCACAGCTCTGCTCCACTCAGCTCCGCTCGTCTCCGCCTTAGTATAATCACTTAACTCCTTTCACAGCTCTGCTCCACTCAGCTCCGCTCGTCTCCGACTTAGTATAATCACTTAACTCTTTTCACAGCAGCTCTGCTCTACTCTGCTCCGCACGTCTCCGCTTCAGGAGCCGCAGTCTTATTCAAACTACTCATCATCTTACCTCTTGAAGCTTGGCAAGCGTGTAAATGTAGAAGACCAAACAGCTACCTCTTTGTGTTACCTGACGTCTAAAAGAAACTTACAAAGCACAATGCAATGAACGCTTTTTGTAAGAAAACTAACCACGGAAGTTCCTCTAATTTGTATATACCTACCGCCCTCATAATTAAAAAGGTGGTGTAAGTACGAACTCTTTGCCCCGGTGCTATGCCGGGATAAAGTTGGAAGCTTTTAATTTTCCCCGGAGTAACTTGCTGTTAACAACGAGCGGATAATTATGCTGCCTTATTATTTTCTAATTAGGAAACCTGTTAGATTTTAGTATAAACACAAGGTTTTTAAAGTTAAAAACCGGCCAAGTACAAGTCGGACTCGCGCACGAATTCTTCGGCTTCGTACGAATTCTTAGGTACGTCGTAAACAATAGGTAACTATAATTATCTAGTGTTAACAGACCCCTGCTTCTAATTAAAATGTACGCAGTAGGAGATCATTATATATTTGTTAATCAGGACCCCACTTAATGTTTAATTTAATTATATTTTTATTATTGGTGGTTGTAGTGGTCACAATAATAGGTACATAATGGTAAAAATTTCGAGTATCTAGTTAATACCAATACATCCAGGGTTATTTGTAATTCACTAGCATCCTTTTAACCCTAAACTCCTACCGCTTAAACAAATGTTTTTTGTTTTACGGCCTTTGTCATAACTTAATATTTTTGGTGTAATAACGTTTTGAAAATTTGAGATTTCCTCTTATTTTTACGATACTCTGTGTATTTGTATGGGAAAAAAAGTGCTTCATTTTAAAAAGTCGTAAAACAAAAAACATTTGTTTGAGTGATAGGAATTCAGGGTTAAGAGGATGTCAGTGAATTAAAAATAACCCTGTATATATAAAGATCGAGATAAAAACGCTAAAAAAACACCTTTCTTGTATGGCGACCCCCTTTAATTTTTGTTTTATTTTATTTATAGTGTTTGTTGTTATAGCAACAACAACACTAATACATAATCGGTGACAGTTTGAAGTGTGTAGCTAATACGGTTCAAGAGATAGAGCCCTGTGACAGACGGGCAGACAAACAGACAGACAGCGGAGTCTCAGTAATAGAGTCCCGTTGGCATACTTGGTATGAAACCCTGAAAAAGAGGTTATTTATTCGACGTAATTGTTTGAACACGAGTCAGCAAGAATGGATCTAGTCATCTACAGCTAGCTACACACGTAACGATAAATCGTAACGATTAATCTGTGCTTAAATTTTTAATTATGACATTATTAAGTATATGAATAATTTAATTTAATTGAAATGTATTTGTAAATTAATTAATTTGATTGTTATTATTTCTATTCTTATTTAATTTGGACTTTTTATCTTCGTGTTTATTTAATTCAGCATTTTAGATTTTTGACATATTGTATTTTTAATGTACTGCATGCGAATGAATATTTCTTAGGTTAAGTAAGTTTTAATGCCTACTACTATCCTGCTGGACGTTTTGGCCTGTGCTGTAAGTCCTCAGGATCAATATTGCATAAATAAATAAATAAATAAATAAAGCGATTTGCGCAGACTTATCGAATGTGTGTATGACAATAATCTGCAACGATTTGTCATACACACGATCGATAAATCTGCGCAAAATGGTTTGCACAGATTAATCGTTACGACATATCGTTACATGTGTAGCAGGCATACATAAATAATACCTTCTGGGATTGGCACCGACTTCAATCAAATCAGCAGTAGGAATAGCGTTGTGTAACTCTTGCTTTTAAAATGAGGATGAGGGAGTAACTCGTTTTGCCTCGCGAGGTACTCGCGAGGTACCCCTCATTTGAGGTGAGGTGAGGTGTGAGGAATTAAACGATCGCAATTCGCAATGAGTTGAATGAGTAAGTGAGTAGCGAGGCGCGCGCATCGTTGCCGCTTCGTATAGTGAGTTATCTGTGCTCGCGCCTCGCGCCTCATACTCTGCGCTCGCGCCTCGCGCCTCGTTATTTGTGCTCGCGCCTCGCGCCTCGTTATCTGTGCTCGCACCTCGCGCCTCATACTCTGTGCTCGCTCCTCGTGATAGAAAATGAGGAGCTAAATGAGGTGGTTCAAAGTTGCAATTCGAGTACTCCCTCATTTTGTTGCGATGAGGAACTCAAACGAGGTACCTCACGAGTGAGGGACTCATTACTAAGTAGGAAGCGCAGATCGAAACATTCCTATTATGATTTAATTCTGCGATAGCGCATTAAACGTTTGTAATAGTTACTTTATAGTATAAAATACAATCAAAAAACTAAAACTACAAAGTAAAAACGTCGTCAAGATTTCCTGGCACAGGCATTGACCCCTAGACACTGGTCGCATTACCTCTCTGAACGTTTTTCTATGAAATGGTCCCTTATAACCGCATGTTTAACTAGTGACTAATGTCACGGTTGATTTTCTTTCTGAAGGCACCTACTAAAAATACAATACATTACACATTACAATTTATATACATTACTAGCTGTTGCCCGCGACTCCGTCCGCGAAGAATAGTAGCCTACGAACTATTCTCAGACCTACCGAATCCAGAGAAAAAGGTTTTATAAAAATCGGTCAAGCCGTCTCGGAGGAGTTCGATAACAAACACCGTGACACGAGATTTTTATACATAAGATTTTTTGTGTTTTAGCTCGGCCTAATGAACAAAGGTCTTTTGACATAAATAACTCTTTAGTTTACTGGAATGATTAGCTTATAGTTTAGTTTGTTTGGTTCGACAGCAATAACAAGTTGTTTCGTCTTACGATATCTTCGGGTATGTATTACAATACCGAAGTACGAAAGACCGAATGTATTAAAACAGCGAATGGGTCAAAAGACCGACACGATTTTTTTCTGAAACCGTTAACTTTTTAAGATTGTTATAAAACAAACCTAACCTAACCTAATGGGTTCTGTATGATGCCGCTTTAATAAATTCTGAGAAGTTTACGGTTTCAGAAAAAAATCGTGTCGGTCTTTTGACGCATTCGATGTTTTAATACATTCGGTCTTTCGTGCTTCGGTATTGTAATACATACCCATATCTTCAGTTGGTGACCAGTCCTTCCCCGTACCGAGCCGTCTATGACTAGTCGCAGACGCAATAAATGTGTCATAAATAACATAGGAAAAGCGATCAAGACGAGCCGTGAAGTCATCGGGCCATAAAAGTTTCATGAACGAAATGTTCGGAATCTGTAATGGATTAAATACTCAGTTTGTGTGTTACTGAAGTTGCTTACTGCGAAAAGAACAGTTTCGTTATTTTTGTTTTGCTGATAGTACTTACCAAATTCGTGATTGTCAGATTTTAATGCTACTAGGCACTACCGGTACTACTTTACAGATATTTGTGTTATAGTTTTTCTTTGAATGCATACCGTTTTAGTTAGGCAGTCCAAATGACGGCTGGCTCGATCGTAGATTCTTCGACGTTCATAGGAGCTTCAATTAAATAAATAAATAAATAAATAAATATCACGGGACAATCTTACACAAATCGACCTAGTCCCAAACTAAGCAAAGCTTGTACTATGGGTACTAGACGACGATAAACATACTTATATAGATAAATAAATACTTAAATACATAGAAAACATCCATAACTCAGGAACAAATATTCGTGCTCATCACACAAATAAATGCCCTTACCGGGATTCGAACCCAGGACCTCTTGCTTCGTAGGCAGGGTCACTACCAACTAGGCTAAAGCGGTCGTTAAAATTGAAGCCTTAATTTAATAAAGACTTTGAGTTTGATTTTTCTCGCGGGTCTAAACTGGGTTTAAGTGTGAATGAGGCTTTATATGTCAACGCTATAAAGCCAGGGAAACACTAGGGGACCAATGTTTCGCGACACGTGTCGGCGACATGTCAAGCAAAGCCGAACGATTTCGCTTGACATAATCTGAAGTTAAATTCAAGAACGGCCTAATACGGTTTGCGAGCGGTAATTCAATCGTTTGGGAGAGGACAGGAATGGGTTGAGATTGGGATGAGCCTTATTTTACCGTTAATTCGCTTTGTAAATAAATAAATAAGGCTTATCCCAAACTCAGCCCAAACCTCTCGCAAACCAGTGATTTTTGGCGTTCCTGAATAGCAGTTCAAACCAAACGATTAAATTACCGCTACCAAACCCTGAATTTAGCCCCAGGAGACATCGCGCGACTTATGTTCTTAGCGACGTAGGGTGAAGTTGTGCGACTTCGCTAGACATAATATGACGACATCATGGCATTGTGTTTCACAAGGCAGTCGATATCCTGGCACCCACTGAGGTCTGTTGTTGTTGGCTGCGGCGTACATAATTATAATAAAAAACCAAATAAATAAGAAGAGATGATGGTGGGTTACAAATTATACTTCATTTAATTTAAGGTTTGAATTAACGGTCAAATTGTAACACACGTTTCTCGGTATTTCGAACACAAATGGACTAAAAACGGTATCTATTATGTTTTCATTATAGAAGTTAACACAAATTTATATAGCTTCGTTGTTTCATTTAAATAAGTGTGCAAATTTTACCGTTAAGTTTCAAGTGTTAAATTAAACGGAGTAGGTATACCTACGACAAAGACAAAAGACATATCAAGCGAAGTCCGGCAACATCAGGACATCTCGCGTGACGTTCCCAGACATGTCGAGTAAAGTCCGGCAACGTCGTACCATTTACACGACACGAGCTAGCGACACGAGTCCCCAAATGTATCCCTGGCATAAGCCTTTACTATATCAAGCGGACATCCCACCTCTAATGGCTGCCACATAAAGCCACAGTGCGGCTGTTATCCGATTTACATATCGAGTGCTACGCTTTGTGAGACACAGGAGCCGCTCGCAGACTGATTAGAGGTACATGATGCCAGTAATGGAAATAAATTGAAGCGCGAAGGCATCTCAGTCGGTCTTGGGGCTAAAGAAGTGGAAGCCATTTTATTTTTTCTGCTTTTCAAGCATTTTGTGGCCAGTATTTCGTGAAAAGTTCTCGAGTGGCGTCCACGGACCGGAAGACGCAGTGTAGGTAGTAACAAGATGGAGCGACGACCTGGTTAAGGTGGCGCGAACGTGTTGGATGCGGATGGCGCAGGGCCGATCTGTTTGGCGAGCCTTGGACTTGGTTCATCATTGAACGTCTTTCGGCTGAAATGATGATCATGATGATTTCGTGATAAAAAATTTAGGGTTATTTGAAGCCAGAATGAATATTAGGCTGTTGCTGAAAGAATGAGCTACTTTGGCCTTATCAGCACGTATTATGAGGTGAGATAGAGTTCATTCACTGATCAGTTAAAAAATAACTCAATGGTGATGGATATGGTGAAGATAAACCCGATGAAAAAGTTACTATCTGATAATTTTGTAGAATAATTTGCGGTTTGGCGTTTTAAATTCAAATGACCGCTTTAGCCTAGTTGGTAGTGACCCTGCCTACGAAGCAAGAGGTCCTGGGTTCAAATCCCGGTAAGGGCATTTATTTGTGTGATGAGCACGAATATTTGTTTCTGAGTTATGGATGTTTTCTATGTATTTAAGTATTTATTTATCTATATAATTATGTTTGTCGTCGTCTAGTACCCATAGTACAAGCTTTGCTTAGTTTGGGACTAGGTCGATTTGTGTAAGACTGTCCCCGAATATTTTTTTTTTTTTTTTATAGTATAGGGGGCAAACGAGCAGACGGATCGCCTGATGGTAAACAATTACCGTCGCCCATGGACACCTGCGACACCAGAAGAGTCACAAGTGCGTTGCCGGCCTTTTAGGTAGGAGTACGCTCTTTTTTTGAAAGCTTGCAGGTCATATCGGTCCGGTCGGTATTTATTTTATTTAATGTATAAATCAAATTATTAAGGTTTTCGTAATTTCAATTCAAAGTTGAATTATTTTTGTGTAAGTTTATATCACGTAAATATATAAATATAATACATTTGGGAGAACATTTAGTAAAACATTTGTAAATATTAAAGTTAGAAAAATTTATCCCCATAGCCAGGTGTACAACATTGTGGTAAAAAAAAAAAATATGCAAGGCTTCTTTCAATAAATATGTACTCACTCAAATAATGTTTGCTCCTTACCTACATAGTAAGAAATTGAGTAGGTTAGATACACATTCATCTAAAGAGGTTTTCTTTAAAAGCAACGACAAAACTAAGAAGGGCAATAAAACTCTCATAAGCTACAAGATCAAGACAGTTTGATTTTTAAAAAATTGTAAATTACAAAATATTGGGCACTTTTGCATAAATCTTGGTTGATTGGGTAAGTATGTAAGTGCCAAAAATCTCGAAAACACTTTAATTTAGTCAAAAAATGTGCTCATCTGGTACTCAAACACTGATATCAATTTAAAAAGCTTTGACTTCTGTTGATTCTATTTGTAATTTAAATACAAGTGCAAAAATATCAAATCAAATTAAATTCGTATAAAGTTACGGATATAGACCAATTACGAAGTTAGGTGTTTTTCTTGAGGAAGGTAAAGACGTACTCAAAGTTATATAAATTAATTAAAACAGTCCTACTGCATTTGAAAGCGGAAAATATGTTCTGTTCTCTGAAGCTTTATGATTGCTTTGTTTTAATTAAATCATTTGTACCTACTAATTTAATGATTATTATAAATATGTAATTTCATTATGATTCCGTAAAAGTATCAAAACCATTTTTAAACAAGATGTTGTATTTTTAATTCAATTTAAAATTACTGAAACATTTATAAATTCTTAAGAGTATGTAAATGAAAGGATTATGACTTTTAGTTTATTCAAAGGCTTACACCATGTATAAAAAGATTTAAAAACATATGTGTTTTTTATAAAAAAAAAAATACATTTTAACACAAACTTACAGACATAATTATTTCGTGATAGGTGCTTTATTGTTTCAATATAATTCAACTTTGAACATTATAGCACCTGTCACGTCAATTTAACTACTTGAAACGGGTCAAAGTCACTTGCAAGATTGGAATCAAACAAACAAATATAAAGAGTGCAGTTAGTTAAACGCTTGTAAAATTTCTGCTTTTCAATAAACTATGTAGTAATTGATTATTAATTAAAACCACAAAGATTTATTCTCCAGTTCCATAGCTATTTTGAAAAAAACGTCAAAATAAAACGCGTTTTAAAAAATGTGTGTTAGTTAGACAGTTACGTTACACAAAAAAAAACTTTAAAATTTTTTTACCTAAAAAATCACTAAAGTACCCACAATATACATATTAATATACTGAAATAGTGGAAATATCGTAATAATATATATCAATAATGATATCATCCCGCTGTGTTGCCGTGCAAGACTATGTAAATTCAGTAGGTAAATTTATAGAATAAAATGTTTTAGTTCAGCATAAAACACAAACACCAAGTCATAATTTTATATAATAAAGAAAAAACAAAGATATAATATTTTAGCTCTGTTGCGTCCTAAAATAAGATACCTGACTTTACTATTTAAGTTACTTTTTTTAATCAACCTGTCTCTTAAAAATCTGGATATAATTGCATGCATACTCAAACCATCAAAACTATCTAGCCATCAACAATTCAGCCACGCATTTGAAAACCGCACAAAAAACAATCGCACATCACTTCGTTCGAAATTCGAATCCCGTGGCGCGAGAATCCCGGGATGCGCGCGGTGGCTCGTCCTGCCGCGAACTGAACTGAGTCCTGATTCCCGGAGCGATCCCGCCCCCGACACGGTTAGCGTGTCAATGTCAATTTATTGTGTACCAATTTGTTGCAATTTTGGTACAAGGTTTTATGATTGAAATCAGTTTTTGAGGCAATTTGTTACATTTGTGCAACGTCGTATATTACTTCTATGGCAAACGTATTGGGATCCGATATTTGAAAGGAGACCACTTGAATATACCATTCGAAAGTAATGAATGAAAAATTATGCTGAATTTGAAATAAGTATAATGTAGAGTAGTAGAAATTATACCTAAATTTAATAATTAGGCGACAATTTGACCCGTAATTTGGAGCAATGAGCAGTTTTTTAGCACTTTTAAATACTAACCTACTAACTTCTTGTAAAGTGATTTTAAAAATCAGTACCTCGTTCGATTAAATTGTGTATCAATTTTATTTATCTGGTCTGACTATAGGGCCCAAGGTAACTCATTTGGGAGCCAAAACACGAACATTGTCTATTCATGAATACTGATGATAAATATCTATTAGTAGGTTTTATTTCTTCTGTACCTCTACCATGAGTTTACACTAGTTTACAGTGAGCGTACTCGCTAGCGACGGCGTAAATTATTTGTATGGAGAATTGTACTTCCGTAAGTGACCGCTAGAGGCGCTGTACAATTCTCCATACAAATAATTTACGCCGTCGCTAGCGACTACGGTCACTGTAAGCCAGTGTAAACTCATGGTAGGGGTACTGGCCTTTGTTACGTCCCTTTACCCTTTGCTTAAAGGTCTATTCTTTCATACACATATGTAAATAATAAATGGAGTATGTAGAAATAAATACGAAAGTATTTACTATTCAGACAGAAAGGCAGATAAGGCAGCAAATGTAAGTGGCCACTTTCCTAAGTTTTCATCTATTTCTTTTGAAGCCCGTAATGGTCCTCAGGAATATTTTAAGGGTTTTAGGATTCCGTACCCAAAGGGTAAAAACGGGACCCTATTACTGAGACTTCGCAGTCCGTCCGAGACGTCCGTCTGTGTGTCTGTCCGTCTGCCACCAGGCTGTATCTCATGAACCGTGATAGCTAGACTAGACAGAGGAAATTTTCACAGATTATGTATTTCGGTTGCCGCTATAACAAACAAATACTAAAAAACAGAATAAAATAAATATTTAAGGGGGCCCCCATGCAAAAAACGTGTTTCTTTGCTCGTTTTTGCTCGATATCGATAACGGCAACAGGTAGACTAAAAATAAATAATTAAATTAAAATAAAACAAATATTTAAGGGGGGCTTCCATACGACAAACGTGATTTTATGCCGTTTTTATAGATGATGGTACGCAACCCTTCGTGCGCGATTCCGACTCGCACTTGGCCGGCTTTTTATTTTCTTTTGTCGTAAATTCGGGTATGATTATGACTTTGCCTTTTTAACCGATTGATCAAAAGGAGGAGGACATTGGGCATGTAAAGTACAATAATAAAAAGTAGCAATTGAGTGAATTTCTTTGTAATACCTAATACATGTTGACAGCATACCTAGCTTAGATATTACAAAATTAATTCCTAACTTTCTTTCTATCTAAAGGCTGCCTGGAGAAGATCGCTTGCGGTTTTTTTTATTTGAAACAGGTGTCTTGGTGATGGCCCTCCTCCGTTTTTTGAAGTCGGTTAAAAAAAGTGTCTACCTCAGGCTACTACGGGTGATATTAAATATTAGCTCGTTAAAACCTATAATAACACAACAGCGTAAAAGCAAGACTTAAATTTTATTATAACGAATAATTACATCAAAAATTATCTCATCACAACTTGGCAACTTAGCCGTTTTTCGCCCCAAGAGGCGGAAACTTTTTCATTTTCTTAAATTCCACCGTCGATTTGTTATTGGAGTTACAAGGGCTTCGTAATTATCTGATCAGACTGAATTATTTGGGGTTTCTCTACGGCTTAAAAATAGGCTAGTGATGGACAATTTCTAAATTAAATTACCCTCAGATTCAGGAGTTCAGAGATTCAAGGGGGATTATTTTTTAATAATTTGCCTACCATTTCACGTTCTTCATTTGATATTGGTGTAAATTGCGTGACCGGTCCAAGTCGTACTTCATTCTGTGTGGTTAGAATTCTTCACGATTTACGCGTGGATAGTTTGATTTGGACCCGCTGTCTTACATTTAGCACTTTGACAGCGCCAGTAAAGTGACACTAGTTACAGTGTACCACTATGCAAAAAAATAGTTAAAGGGGTTGCCTTATCGTACGCATTTAGATAGATTTAGAAATTTTGCAGTGTGGGAGCCCTCAATTACAATCTGACGTCATCAACCAAAATAGTTTCAATAATTTATTTTGAAAAAAGTAGTATCTAAATGATAAAATGTTGAAATTAGTTTCCTATAATTGACTTTTCTATACAAAAAAAAATATAAAAACCACTGGTAATTTTTTTAGACATTCCTAATTAAAAAATTACATCGTTCATTGACGTTGAATAAATAATAATAATAAATAATAAATGTATTTATGTAGACATTTTTAGAACACGTATACAATTTAAAAATAAATATTTAAAAATTACAATTACAATTAAAATTTACAATAACAAACAATAGTGCAAAATTTTGTGTCCTAAACCCAGCGGTTGAGATTTGGGACTTCATTCCGATTCCCTAGGAATATCCGCGTAGTCACAGACATACCTCGAACAATCGCCAGACTCAAGTGGCAGTGGGCCGGACGCATCGCTCGTAGAACTGATGGCCGATGGTGCCAAAAGGTTCTCGAGTTGCATCCACGGACAAGGCGTAGTGTAGGTAGGCCTCCAACAAGATGGAGCGACGATCTGGCTAAGGTTGTGGGAACGCGTTGGATGCGGATGGCGCAGGACCGATCTATTTGGTGAGCCTTGCGGGAGGCCTACGTTCAGCAGTGGACGTCTTTCGGCTGAACTGATGATGATGATCGGGATAAAAAGTAACCGATGTGTTATTTCAGACGTCCAGATATTTACATACCAAGTGTTAACCATATCCGTTCAGCCGTTTTAGCGTGAAAGAGTACACACACGTAGGCACGCACATACAAACAATCATAATATTAGAGGGAATAACTTCTTCTTCTAAGCATTGAGGGCAAACAATCTTTTGTTATTCTGTACATTCAAAATATATTATGA
Source organism: Archips xylosteana (assembly GCA_947563465.1). Classification (NCBI taxonomy): domain Eukaryota; kingdom Metazoa; phylum Arthropoda; class Insecta; order Lepidoptera; family Tortricidae; genus Archips; species Archips xylosteana. The sequence continues at coordinate 17,232,910 of OX387347.1, read as the reverse complement.
CGCAAAAGCTAGCCAAGGAAAGCTAGTAATTCATATGCTTGCTCAGTGCCTCAGAAACACGGTTCGCCGCTTAGACCACATGTAATAACGATGGGCAGTCTAAGCTACCTTTTCACTTCGCAACGCAATAATGTATGTATGTACGAACATTTCATTCATAGCAATCAATTTCTGGACACATTTTAGTGTTAAATAAGTATGTTTATCAGATTATTTAAGTAGTAAAAGCTTATGACGAAGAAAATACCTAACTTACTTTATACTTACATGTTGTAATAAGAACAGAATCAGTATGATAGCACATTGATAATTCCTTAGTAATAGCGTTATTTTTTAACTTAGCTCTGGACTCTGATATCATAAGATAGACAATTAACTAAAATTTATTTAAAATGCATTAGGTACTTACATAATTTTAAGAACTCAATTAGCAAGTCAAATCAATGTTGCCTACTCACCGTGAACCCGATGCCGACTGTTGCCGAAAAGTTACCAGCCTGGAACTTGCCAGTCTCAAACTGAACGAGTAACGAAGTCTTGCCGACACCGCTGTCGCCCAGCAGAATGGTCTGGAAAAACAAGTGACGCTCAGATGTTTTGCCATAAAAATTAGGGCTGATACAGACGGACGGTTTTCTGATCGCTACTGTCGATGCCCAATTCAACCGCGGCTAGTGTGCACTGTGTGCAGTTTGCGTACAGTTTTTTCTTATGATAATTGAAATATGGAAAAAAAACGAAACAGCTGTGGTAGATACAGATCACACAGTAAAAAAACTTTGGCTCTAAAGCCATTATCCAGGGAGGAAACTGGGGACTACGTTTGTATGGAGAAATGGTGCGCATCGTACCCTCTCAATAAATGGCTTCTGTCCAATGGGACTATTTTGCCAGCGTCAAGTTTGAGAGCTACAGATGATGAGTCGAGATTTTTATTTAAATAAGATAGTTACTCAAGTTGTCAGGCGCTGGCGCTGCGGCGTCAAAGACTATACTTCGTTTTCGAGTGCGGGGGGTGCGGGGGTATTAAAGGGGGGTGACAATTTCATTGATTTTGCCGTAGGATGCACCGTTTTCAGATATTTGACGAAACACCGGTTCTCGTCCGATCACCGAGATTAAGCAACGTCGGGCGCGGTCAGTACTTGGATGGGTGATCGCCTGGTTTCATTTTTGTTTTTTGAATGTTTTGTTATGACATTGTCACGTTAAACTATCGTCCGTAAACCGAATTTACAGACAACCGGTTTTTTGTTGTGTTCGTAATTTTCAGGACCAGGTTTTTATGAAGAAAAAAAAACTACTTAAGTACCATTTAACGGGGTCGACTTTTCGTCTTTGTCCATAAAGAAAGGATAAATAAAACCCATACTTATTTAAAATTAATATTGCTATCATATTCGCAAAATCGATCACGACATAAAGTATTATGCCCAATAAATGATTGACAAAACTATTTTCATGTCTTCATATTGTATTTGAAAATGCCAAAAAAGTGGTAAAATCAGATTTTTTCCAGTTTTTCGCACAACCTTTTATTCCGGCCTTTGAAATAGGTATTTCCTCCAACAAGCATTTTGGAGGCTGTCAAAAAAACATGCTCGCTCTTCGGCCAAAATAAAACAAGGATAAAATAACTCCGCTGATCTAAAAACTTTGTATTTTTTTAAAATTTTGTTCTAAAATCTCGGTGACTTTATTCTTTTTGAATGGATACGTGCTAGGTAGGTAGTCTATTTTGTATGAAGACTGATTTATTTTGACGAATCTAGGTAGTTACTGTAGTTGTAGTTGACTTCCATCGCATAATTAACTTAGCTAAGTATCTTATTTCATGTCATGTCTAAAAATAGGGTGGCAAAAATACATATAACTTTTTGATTGGTTAATGCAATTTGATACCAAGTTGTGATACTCACTTAATAAACCCAATTTAAGTAAGGCATATTTCTACCGACTGACCTTTACAAAATACCTAAATTTTCCTTAGATTAGATTAATAAACTTCAACGATACGAAATTGGAATATTTGAAATAGGGAAAGTTATTAAGGATCACAGATTGCTCGGAAATATAATAATAAATATACGTGGGCTAAAAGTCAAAAACACGCATTTTCCCAGAGATAAGACCAAGCTTTAGGGGTGCCAAATTTTAGGGGGCGATCAGTGGGGTAGGATGCTACCCCCGCCAAACTGGCACTTGATTTTGATTTCCTTAAGTGGGCGTCTCAATATTCTTGCCCGAGGTGTCAGTGGTTGTAACGCCGGCACTGCTTGTTAGAGTTCTTTCTACACTGCGTCATCCGGTCCGTCCATCGGTCATCAGTTCTGCGAGCGATGTGCCAACTCCCACTTGAGTCTAACGATTCTTCGAGATAATGTCAATGACATTAATTCTTGCGCGGATTTCATTATTTCTAATGTGATCCCGCAGAGAAACTCCGAGCATAGCCTTCTCCATCGCGTTCCTTGAGTGACCTTGAGTTTTCTTATGATGCTCATCATTATCGGCGGTAAGCGTCAACTTAGGTAAGCGTAAACTTTTTTTTTAAGAACTTCCATAAAACAGCTTCTGGTACCTAGTTCAACGCCAAAGGATAAATTAACTTCTCAAAGTGTTTTGCATTTAAATATCCTAGACGCTATCCTTTGTTTGGTTTACTCTCGCTGAACGTTGATCCAGGGATTTTAGGATTTATAACCTAATATGTTTGTGTTCGATAGACGGTTTAAATGTATTATTTACGTGTTATATAAAACTGAGCTTCTTTAGGCACAAGCCACACAGAAGAGCCGCTAAATGTATAGAAGCGTCACGATCCAAAGTAGACAGAATAGACGGGGTGGGACGCGGCCTGCGAACAAACGACGCGGACTCCGACGCGCCCCCGTCTCACGTCTCATCTGTGTGGCTTGCGCCTTTATTAAGGCTTATGATGATATGCATTTTACCTAGACGTTTATTTGGGCGTTAGACGGTTCATTAATTATCAAAATTGATTGATTGCTTTTTTCTGTTGCAGAAACCATTTTAACTAGAGGTATATTGTATAACGCACTCGGAATTACAATCGTTTTACACAAGTTGGAGTGATTACTATTTATGAGGCGGCAAACAACTGACATTCACCCATTCAACTACTTATTCCTCACAGGAGCCTGGGGGGTTACTACGAAATTCGAAGTTCGAAGTTCGGATCGTGTGGTCCCTTTCACTCTCGTAATAAATACCATTAGCGTGAGCGGAACGGCATGAAACGAAGTTCGAATTTCGCGTTTCGTAGAATAGAGCCTGCTCAAGTCTTTAGCTTCAGCGGCTTGGGCGTGCGTTGATATATCAGTCAGTCAGGACTTTAAATTTTATACACGATGATTTTTAAACGCTGATCAGGAACCAATTTTTCTAGATCAGTATTCGGTGGTGATCACGTTTAAGTCGCAGTTACAGGAAACAAAACATTTTTTTTAATAATGATTACTTAGAAAATAACTTTTTAATTAAAATCATTGTCACCCTACACATAATTTAGTCAATGATCTTAAAACCTCTTTGACAATTCACTTTTTTAAACAAGCTTTGACGCGAGACCTGTCAAATTCCCCGCCAAAGCGATGACACGTGACGAAACTACTTCAACAAATGTAGGATGATCATTATTGATCATGCATTTGGTGGAAGGAGGAAGTTTAACATTAAAGTTTTTTTCACTTCTCATGCTCTTAAAATGTTACTTTAGTCTCTGCATATCGGGGCTAAAGCTCTTTTTTGATCTCAAGGGATTAAAGTAAATTTTTTTTAATTGACTATGGAAACCCCTAAACTGCCAATCACGGTGTTTGTGAATGGAGGATTATCGCCATTTTCAGTAACTGGGTATAGACAATTTTAAAGCTTTCCACAGACCGAAGCGCGCTGCGGACGCACTGTAGCGCCCTGCGCTTCGGTCTGTGGAAGCCTTTAGGGCGTGGAAATAACCTCAAAATGACAACTGTATAAAAAATATTTAAAAAATAATAACTTCGTGAAACACATTGAATAATTACGAATATTAATCTATTTAATTATAAAATATTAAAGATGAATTCATTTTATTTTGCACGTAAAGAAAGATTTCCTTTAGCTTAGGTGTTTTTAATTTGTTTTTTTTTAAAAAACGCTGTCGTCAAAGCAGTTCCCTGCTCTGTCGATAAAATAGCAATCCGCACTGTCGGCAAAGCAGTGCTGGAGTGTACGGTAGATAGAGCAGTTACGTTTGAATGTTAATATGGCGTGACTTCAAAATAATGCGATGTCAGTTGCATTTAATAGTAAATAGAAAGTATAATTAGATATAATTTAACAAAGAATTGGTATATAGAAAATAAACTTAAAAAGTCGTTTCTTTATTCACGGGTAAGTGTTTCAGTTAACAATATATTTTGTGTGTGAACTTAGATCAATTAGGTTAATTTATTTGTCGATTCTAATGAATGAACAATTATCATTCTTACATGCATAGTCCAATTAGTTTTAACATAGTCTTTAAGTTAGAATCTGTTGGCTAATTATGCAAGCATTTAAAGCGTCACTTTACAAAAAAATATAAAAGAAAAGAAAAGACAGCGGTATTTTTTTTGCTATTTGAATTTTGAACAGATGTCCATTGCTCGTATTGAGCATACGTTGTAAAAAAGTAATTTTGTACGTCGTTTTTTTCCTCGCATTCAAAGTGAAAAGTAGAGTGTTTAACGCGGGACTAAACTACCATAATGACAACTCGAATTATAGCCTCCCTCGCTATCGCTCGGGTGGCTAAATATCTCGTGTCATTATGGCTTGTTTTAGTTGTCTTGTTGAACAATCTACTATTTTTAAATGAAACAATGACTTTATTTTAGACTTCGTCTATTGAATTCTATTTTGGATCCCTATATTTTTCAACTCCGAGGCCGTATTGTCTAACGCTTTTGACGCTAGCCTTCGCTTTCACCATCTCTTTCTGTCATCACTTTATACCGTTTGACAGAAAATAATAGTGATTGCGAAGGCAAACGTCAGAAACGTTAGACAATAAGCCCGCTGATCACCGATTAAAAATCATCATGTATATATAGATAGATGTACGGTGGCTGCAAAAGTGCATGGACATCTCGGGGCGATAATCGCGTGAGCGCGCGCGCGCGCGGGTATGTTAATAACATCAAACGATCAAACACTGCTCACGCGATTATCGCCCCGAGATGTCCATGCACTTTTGCAGCCCACCGTACCTGTGTAGCGACCTCTAGCCCCATCTAGTCCTCAATTAGAGAAACTGCTGCGTTCTACATCCCGCTATCGAAGTTTCTCAACTCGGATGCATAAATACAATTTCCATCTTTCTTCCATTGGCCTTCGGTCCCCGGACATAACATCTGCCTGGAGAAAGATATCTCTAATAAAACCTCTTCCCACATACCTTATGTATAGGCACATCATCTTCCACCACGGTCCGCAGCGGGGTTTCGGCGGGGGGGTGGTAATCCCGGTAGCCGGTGGGGGAGGGGGTACCGCGCTGCGCGGGCGCACGCAGCGTCGGCTCTTCGAACACGTCGTCGCTCATGCTGTCATCTGTCGCCGTTTGCTGTAAAAAATACAATAAGTACACTACAAATCTATCTAATCTATCTATCTATCTATATCTAATACCTTTATCTAATACCTTTATACGAGCAATATATATCTAATACCTTTAAACGAGCAATAATACCTTTAAACGAACAATTCTTGTATATATATAATCAGGATCTCGGAAACGGCTCCAACGATTTCGATGAAATTTGGTATGTGGGGGTTTTCGGGGATGAAAATCTGATCTAGCTATGTTTCATTTTCAGAAAACCGCTTTTACTCGTGTTTTCCGGCTATTTTTGTTTGCATTAGAATACGAAGCTAAATTTCGCCGGCTTCGAGCAGATTATAATAGCACAGTAGAAATCGGGTGGTCGCGGATCCAGCCGACCTCGGTTCGATTCCACGTTTTTTTTAAGGATTTTAGTTTTTTTTTTTTTTAAGTTTATTTTTCATGAGAAAACGCCAAGTTTCTTCTTTTGTGAGAAAAGGTTACTTTTTTGTGAGAAAAAGTATTATAGGGAACGTGCAGTAACTATAGGCGGCAGCACTAATGCGACAGAAGAGACACTATGCGGACAGTAAAACAAACTTATCAAGGTAAAACATTCAAATTGATGGCACCCTTACAGCTGCAGCTGCATTAGAATCATCTGCAGACGCATCCACTGGCATTGTGTCGTCGATGATAGGCGTGTTTGTTTCGCATACTGTGTCTGGTTGATGAGGAATAGGAGACTCTACGGCCTCAATCAAAGTAGAAACAATATCGCAAGGAATTTTCAGTATCTCTGAACGTTCATTATCTTTGATATTCATTGTACAGATTATCCTGTCTTGAGCGGGATTATTACCATTCAGGCTGTTATCTGAATTGTATTCATGCCTGTGTAATCGTCGTGGTAGCGGTCGTTGTTGGATATAAATATATGCGGATCAATATTTAATTGAGGATAACCAAAGTTGTCAAATCCTGAGTTCAATTGATAGGCAATACTTGGGTGGTTTGTATTGGTAGCAATATATCCTGGAAAAACAGATTGAGGGTACGTTCCGGACCCAGGTTAGTAGCAGATGACGATGGTGGTTTCGACGACCCAGGTCCAGAGACACTCGATGGCGATTCTACTCCAGATGATGATGGTTTACTTGGTTTCGACTCTCCAGATTCTGATAGACTTGACGACGATAGTGGGTTGTTAGGTTTAGACGATCCAGATCCAGAGGTACTCGATGGCGATTCTACTCCAAATGATGATGGTTTACTAGGATTTGACGCTGCAGCTCCTGATAGGCTATAGATGATGATGGTTTACTTGCTTTCGATCCTCCAAATCCTGACAGGCTAGACGACGACGATGGGTTATTAGGTTTCGATGACCCAGATCCAGAGATACTCGATGGCAATTCTACTCTAGATGATGATGGTTTACTTGGCTTTGACCCTCCAGATCCTGATAGGCTAGATGATGATGGTTTACTTGGTTTCGATCCTCCAGATCCTGACAGGCTAGACGACGATGATGGGTTGTTAGGTTTCAATGACCCAGATCCAGAGAGTAAAACAAGATAACGTTATCGAGAGCACAAGCACGCGGCGGACACGACGTACAAATACGCGTTCTTGAATCTACATAAGCACGACGACGTCTGTACACGCGTACGCCTACATACATCGCGCGCGCACTCTTTTGGGGTCCGGCGGGGTCCGGCAATCTGCGCCTTGAGGGGTGGGGTAACTCGAATCGGTGCGGGGTGGAGCGTGTCCATTCTGTACGTTAGTACTATTATATATTCTGTGGCACAAGCCACAAGAAAACCGTTCCGTTGGCCATATTTAAGATAAATCACTTTAGTCAATAAATGAATTCCACTTTGCTATCCATGTGTGCGTACTACCGCAGTCTCGAGTTTGTTATAATTAAGAGCGAGTAGGTATTCATTGTTTTAAGTAAATGATATTGACATTAGCAGTACGGTTGGGATGAAACAGGACTGATATTCCGTCTTATTTACTACTTATAGAACCTGATTACGAACGACTCGGAGCAAACATTTGTCCGAAAAGTATGGATGTCTGTTTTAAAGTCTTGAGTGTTTGATAATATTACGTATTTATTTTAAGTATTTTTATTTTTTAGGGAAGTTATTTCTATAGGAGTGAAAAATGCACATACGATCGAGTAGTGATAAATTCCTTTTTTATTACCAAAAGCACAACGGAATTACAGTTAGACCGGCGAGAAGTAACTGCCAATCCGGTGTGCCTACCGAAATCATGACAGGCACGAAATGCATTGGTAGCATTCCTGTCGCTACAATTTGTTACCTAATATCCACAACACAAGCTTTGTTTAGTTTGGGACTAGGTTAATCGATATCAATTGTCTTATTATTGGTCTGACATAACACACACATAATCGAAGCTACTGCAAATCGAATTCGAAAACTGATATGGTTGTTTGGATACTTAAGACATATTTCGGATAAGGAACTATTGATCTATATCTATAAGACTCTGGTTCAATCCATTGTGCTTTACTGTCTACCTATCTGGTTACCCATAAAAGTAAACTCTTGGTACTTGAACGGGCCCAAAGGTCTATTCTAAAAGTTATGTTGGGTAAAAAAAAAAAGATACAGCACTTCTGACGGTTTACAGAGATTCTGATGTTGTTTCAGTTAGACAGTTGTGTGTCTTAAATTGTATTTTAAAAATCCATAAAAATTTAAAACGAGATCAAAGTATATTGAAAAAACGTAATTTTGCTGCTGCAAGGCAATTAAATATAGCATCTGCACATATTTATAACAAAATAAATAGAACAACGAAAATTTACCATTTAACTTATAGAGAATGTAAAAGTCTAATTACAATATGGCCAAAATCTAAAAGTTATGGCGATATAGAATTACTGATGGTTAAGACTAATGGATAAAAATAAAATAAGAATAATAATAATACTTACAGAACAGACTTACCTTTCTCATTACATGTTTGTTACTCATTGTTTAAATAATAATAATGATATATATAATATTTGCACATTTACCCTTCTCATTTCATGTTTTTTGAAAAAGGTTGGCACCTCTTATGCACACTTTATTATAGATAACCAAATAAGGAAAAATCCAAGCAAATTTTTCCAATTTTGTTTTTTTAAAATCTTGTTACTTAGTATTTAAACTGTACAAGTTATTTGTTATAATAGCTTCTTAACAAGAGTCGTTTTCATTTCAAAGCGACTCAAAAATATGTCTTAGTTATTACTTTTAGCATAAGTTACAACCTGTATGAAGGAGCGAATTCCTCCTAATACAAGTGCTTTACTTAAAAGGAGGATTCGACACCACCTGTCAAAACCTTTGTTGAAAATAAATAATTTTAATTTAATTTTAATTTTTAATTTTAATATAAATTCACCTTGAGGTATAGGTGAAAAATTTACTTATCACCTGTTGTACGTTTGTAGTGGTATAAGGTAACGCCACCAGAGTTGAGGCCACGTACACAACTACATCTCAACACGTTGTCGTTAAACGTCAACACAACGTCAAAATCCCGCTGTCATTACATGAGATGTGGTTGTGTGCGTGGCCTCAACTCTGGTGGCGTTACCCGTGTTCGTATAAACAAATTGACGTTCCAAATTTGAAAAATGACTTAAACTCCACATCAATTCTGTGCACTACTACGCGCAACAGGTCCTTCAATAAAGTTTTTCACTTATAATATAGGTAATTAATTAAATGTAACTATTTATCCTAAAATAATTATGTAAAATATATAGTGAAAAGTATAGCATGTTTCCGAAGATACTGGCAGCGTCCCTTTTTGAATAGCAAAGCTAATTCTTGTGCAGTCCTGTATTTTCCAAAGCATCACGTTGGTCGGCTTTGTAATCGTCTTAACGTACTTGTCCTAAACTTATCCGTACTTGTCAACTATGATGGATGGACAAAAAATTCTAAAATTGCCTCAGTGATTTCAATTTTGCTTAAAACATTATAATAAAAATACATGTTTATTAACTTTACTGTTTTTTGCCGTATAGTAATTCAAAGAAACTTCAACTTCAGGGAAACCGTAGCAATGGGAACAACAACAAACACGTAAATAATATTCATTTCTACTAGACCAAGGGAATGGAGCCAAATCTCGTGTTCATTTTATATACCTATGTAGAATACATATATCAAAATTTATCTTAATTCTATGAATATTTATATACAGGTTGTCCCAAAACTCAACGATAATCTGGTACTGGGTGAGAGGTCATGTTATCATCCCAGCCTATATACGTCCCACTGCAGGGCACAGGCCTCCTATCAGAATGAGAGGGCTTGGGCCAAGTTATACCAGCCTGTAATTAATTAAAAATTTTAAAACCCCCAACGCAATTTGGTCACACAATGTTTAAATAAAGTAAATGCCCATTATGCATCTAAGATGCCTTCCGCAGCTAACAAAAGAGCTGATAACTTTGAAACGGCTGATTCTGTTTTTGATGAAACATGTCTAGTCTAAGAACCATCGCCATAAAATCCACTTTCAAATAAAAAAAAAGGAGTTTTGAAACACCTGGTAATATTCAAAATAAGGATATTTTTTTCATTATAACTTGCCACTGACTCACAACAGAACGAAAGTTTTGAAGGACAATATTTAGAAAAAAGATTGGACCTAGTACGTTACAAATCATCCTTAAAATGCGTACTTAAGATAATTTTGGGATACGCTTATCCAAAAATAATTATATTTAGTAAGAGAGACAGTTTTTAAAGATGTTTGGTTGTTTGGATATCGATAGATAATAT